>CABFOV010001499.1:56284-115385 GCA_902141375.1 Timema poppense
TTGTCAGAGGTGAAGGAAGGGTTTGGTAATCAGATAAATCTTTGCCGGGACCAAGGATTGAACCCCGGCCGCCAGCATAGAAGTCTGACACCTTACCCCTAGACCGCCAGGTCACCGCTAAGAAACTTGTTTTAAAGCAGATTATAATCTTCCACAGGTACAGGCTTGGGACGGAGACGGCTCCTCTCCAAACAATGCGATAGTGTACCGGATCCAACAGGGCGCGGAGGACAAATTTGTAATTGACGCGGAGACTGGTGTCATCAGTGTGGCTATTGGGGCCAATCTCGACCCCGATCGCACAGAACCCAAGACCACTCTATACACTCTCAGTGTGCTGGCATTGGACGGGGGAGTAGGTGCAGAACAGTTCCAGAACGCTGTGGATGTAAAGATCACTATTGTCGATGTCAACAATAAAGCTCCTATCTTCATTGACCCTGGGACAATTCGAGTCAGGGAGAATACACAGGTAACAAACTAGTTCATACAAAATGCGAACTTAATGAACATTTTCTTTATGATTTAGTTTTTCACTGTTTAGCTTAATGTAAAACAACTACTAATTTCCCATTTTTTTATAAGTTTTAGATATTTATTATTTATAGGACTATCAAACGCTGTCAAAAATAAGTTCTTAACATTGTCAGATAAATAGTATAATTATTAAGACTGTAAGCTGTAATATGGCGTTCCTAACAACTGAAAATAGTTTTTCTTGGCACATCTTTTTACTACCTGGTTACAGGAACAGGTTGTACGCAGAAGTACTAACTATGTTAGTGAGTTAGGGGTGAGTAAGTTTGAATTTAAGGAAAGTGTACCCGCACTTACGTGGAGGGAAAGTGGAAAAAGATTGTGGGGAAAAACACCTTCAGTGCACTACACCGGGATTTAAACCCCGATCTCTCTGTCTTTGGCAGTCTAGTCTCATACGAGAGTGAAGCCTTAAACCATGCAGCCACCAAAGAAGGTTGAGACTATGGTATATGAACAGTGTTTAAAATCTATAAGGTGCACATATGATAAAACCTGGTCCTCGCCAAGAAAGTTAACAATCAGGGAGGCAGCAACAATTCCAGTTTTGTTCTGAATAGCGGGTGATTAAGCTGAATAATCGCTGCCTTAAATCAGTAAGAATCTTTATAAGCTAGGACAATGCTAATTATTCTCAGTTATAGACCTCATATCGGTTATAACCTTTTTGGAGTGGACCTACTTAGACAACTTCCTCAATGTAAATACATATGCGACGACTACTGGGAAGTAACAGGGAACTGTCGCTGAAAACATAAAAAAAATGCAAGTACCAAAAATGACAGGAGGACCACCATTACATCGCGTTTTTGGTACAAATACATTGCAGGTCCATCACGTCGCATTTCCCCCACCTATCTATACACAGCTAACCCTACTTCGTATTACAAATACATCGCATGTCCATTACATCGCGTTTTGCTAGGATAGTGTGCCTGACTCTCACTTTGAGGGTGGGGCTGGTTGAAAGGATAGCGTGCCTGACTCTCACCTCAGACTCTCACTTTGAAGGTGAGGCTGGTTGAAAGGATAGTGTGCCTGACTCTCACCGTTGACTAGCTCACTTTGAAGGTGGGGCTGGTTGAAAGGATAGAATGCCTGACTCTCACCTCAGACTCTCACTTTGAAAGTGAGGCTGGTTGAAAGGATAGCATGCCTGACTCTCCCCTCAGACTCTCACTTTGAAGGTGAGGCTGGTTGAAAGGATAGCGTGCCTGACTCTCACTTTGAAGGTGGGGTTGGTTGAGAAAATAGTATAACTTATTCAAATCTTAAATAATCTTCACCATAACTGAGATGCCTAGGCAACTGGATCTACAACACTCATGAAATAAATACACCATAATTTTGTTTTTTACTTCTCTGGAAAAAATTGTCTAGATAAAAAGGTATATTTTTAATTTGTAGGTTATATTCTTATTTTATTATTTCATCTTTGCTTTTCGTTGCACCAGAGCAATTTAAATTTACAAATTCAAGTCTCATAATTTTTTTAATGGACATTAGATTCCTGGCAAGCTAGAAAATCTCCCCCTCCCAAGGGGAGTCAGTTGACCGTTCATTCCTATTGGTTGTACGTCATAGTAGGGTTAGCTCTATCTAGATAGGAGGAGGAAACGCGACGTGATGGACCTGAAATGTGCATGCGATGCGATGTAATGGACACGCGATGTAATTGTATACACCCAAAATAATAACCTGTATGGAACAGTTTCACTGTAAAGGTTCGTAGTGACCCAAAATGTTTACAATACTGGCCAGAAAATAAAACTAATTATATAGAAACAAGTATTTAATTTTATGTGAAATTGAATAGTGATGGTGTGATCAACTCTGAAGTATACAGTAAGAAAACACGTGGTGGTACAACAACTACAGTATTTGCTATGGCTAACCTTGTCCCTATTTGGTCTAGTGATCAATTAATAGCATGGTGACATTAATATGGACTTGACTTTTACACTGAAAGTATTTAAATGAAAAGGCAATATTGTTTAAGAAACAAACGTCAAAATAATTTTTGTTAATATGATGCTAGTTTCACAATTTTAAACAATAGAGAAAGTCGGATTTCTATAGGTTTTTAAATTAAGGTTTATTTGACAAAAAGATTCAGTTTTTAAAAAATTCACAACATTCAACGAAGTGCCACATCATTGTTTATCAAATATGATATCAAACTGTGTCACTGTAATTGTAATATATTAAAAACCTCACGGTAAGCTTACATTGTTAATATAATACCGCGCGTGTGGACTACATCAATCGTAGCCCAGTTTATCAAGTACTAAACGTACATCTTTTCCGTGGATGCTCTTTCCATGTCCCGATTATGTGAGATGAGGGTGATAGTGAGTATGGGGGTGTGGAACCAATGAAAACACTTAAACCTGACTTAAGCCTAATTAACCAAACCGTGGTGACCATTGGAGTAATTGCCCTTTCGAGAAAAATACCCATGGTGCTAGCCGGGGATTGAACCCGGGACCCAAACGTTCGTAGCCAGATGCACTGATCACTTCACCACAAGGTCACTTGCTTAAGTATAGTCGATTTGATTTTATAAATAAATACGAATTTATAGTGAAACATTCACTTTAAACCCAAATTAATCAGTTTCATCTTAGTGGCCTTTGGATTGTTGTTACTAAACGCCATTCAATTAAAGAACTCTCCTTATCAAATCAAAATATTCTCAATGTAAATTTGACCCCTTATTACAACTGTACTCTCTTGTGAGTATTGTTTTTCTTTGTTGTTATCAGGTTGGCAAATATGTGCACAACATCAGAGCGGTTGATCCAGATGAAAAACCTCTTTTGCGCTATCGCATCAGTCCAGAGAGTTCAGAGGCTCGCAATGAAGAAGGGACCATTGTGAAAAGTTCGGAGTATGATTATGTCCACATGTTTGACCTTAACCCTATGGAGGGACATCTCAGGGTGGTTAAATTAATCGATCGAGAGAGGGTAGAAACGATTCGATTGGGTCTGGTGGTTGAAGACCTAGCAGCAGTCAAGAAGAAACAAGTTACCACAGGTGGGTTTATTTTTTATATGTTCATAAGAAAAACTGAAACAATAAGTAAGTGTGGCCTTCATGATATTTTATAATTTGATAAACTTTCTGTAAAATCTTAAGTAACGATTTTATTTTATGCAGTTTTACTCAACTTTTCTAGGAGAGATCGGTTCTAATGCTATTTATTATTTCCAAAACTAAACTATTGATATGTTGATACTGAAAACAATGTAAACTAGGTCTAATTAACTTTGTGATAAATTGTATGATATTTATTTCAAGATTCGACACCTTAGCTTAGTCGGTAGCGTGTTTGTCTAATGAGCTAAGGGTCCCGGGTTCGATTCCCGGCATGGCCGAAAACTATATAATTGGGGAAATGTAAGTTTACCCTTTCACGGTTATAAATTAACGGGGGACGGGATGTTGTGTCTGTCTTATTCTTAAGTTAGATTATAAGGCATATGACAGACCTAGCAGGCCGGTAGTGGAAAATATATGGCTTGAATAAAAAAACTGACCTAGGCCACAAGCTGGAAACACATTTCTTGCATACAATTCTAGTAGCCTTATACCTTCCTCGTTTTTCTTTCCCCAGCTGTCATGTCCCAGCACTTCCTCAAAACCTTTTCTCTCTTTTCCACTTGGGCATTAAGGTGGGATTTAGGGAACGCGAGTTAACGGTAGTTTTTATAGCAAAACATTATTTTGGCCAAAATAAGTACAATATTTCTTCACTAGAAACATAGAGTTTAATTTTATTCCCAAGGTGGCTTCAACAGCTTTTGAATATCTGTCAAAAGTGTCCTAGAATTTAATGATAACTTTTTTCTCTTAATTTAAAAGTTTATCATCTAGTGACGCTATGTTCCTGACAGATATTCAAGAACTGTTCATATCAATATGTGAAGAAAATTATACTCTATGTTTCTAGTGAAGCGATATTTGATTTATTTTGGCCCAAAAAGGGTTTTGCTATAAAAATCGCAAAAACACTGACCTCTTCTCACACCCTCTAAACTCCCACCCGTGAGTACCTCCACCCTAAGGACGACTGCCTAGCCCCAGTGGTACCGGAGATACATGTGAGGGTTTTAGGGGAATGAGGGGGGTGGGGTTGATATTTTGGGTTAAGCGGTGTAGGTAATTTTAATTAGCTTATATGTTAACCGAATATCTGATTTATGTCTATGGTAAATTTCATATAAATCATTATAGTGGGTTTTGAGTGAAAGGGTAAAGTATATTTGTAGCACATGATACAATGATATAGTAATTACTTCATAGTATAGTAGTAGATAGTGAGCTAGTTGTTAAATGCAGTAAACACAATCGTCAATACGCTCTCATATACTTAGTTTGTGACAAAGTTTCAAAAATCATTTATCAGTTAGTTTTTATAAAAAATATCCAAGAATAGTTAACATATATTCTTATTTGCCACGTAAAACAATACCCAGGAATCCATTTTAAACAAAAACGTTAGAGGCCTTTTACATCATTAATCAATAAACTAAGCTTGAAAAAATTCCTCCTCCTCCCCAAACAAGTATATACAGTGTTATTTTTCATGTCAAAAATTACCCAGATATTTGTTTTAAACTAAATCAAAACCATTTTCGAAAAAATTCAAATTTTTATAAAAAAAATCATTAGAAAACTACTCTTAATTGAAGGGCTAGAGTAAAAATTTAATATAACATTCAAAGGCATGACCATATAACATCCAATAATTAAATTTGAACAAAATCTGTAAAACGTTTCTGCTCTAGAACAAGGAAGAGACAAAGATAATTGAAAAACCCAAGTTTGTGTGGGGGTAGAAGGGCGGGGGGAGGGGGGGGGGCAGGAACGCACATTAAACTTCGAGATTCATCATAACCTCAAGCTGGAAAATGTTACTAAAAACAATGATTTTTTTATATGAGAAAGTAAAAAAAACAAGCTTATTATTATTATTAGCACCGCGTCTTACTACCCATTCGGGTTGTACGCACTTACGATAATGTGTAATGGTAGGGTGATTGTGAGATGAAATGGAGGACCTACAGTTTAACGTGGGATCCGAACTACGGTAAAGGCCTGGCGTTCAACACATTCACAAGTTGTGATAAATACACATCTTATCAGAGGTGAAGGAAGGGTTTGGTAATCAGATAAATCTGTGCCGGGACAGAGGATTGAACCGTGGACCCCCAGCACAGAAGTCTGACAACTTACCCCTAGACAACCAGGTCACCAAACTTGGAACTGATTAAATACAGTTTTTTTTATTTCATTTATTTGAGGTATTTAACATGCAATTTCTGAACTTACTTGTTATATTAACACACGGCTTATAAAACTAACTTATATTATTATTATTATTATTATTATTATTATATATAGAGCAGACTCAACATCCAGCCTCCAGCCGTTAATTCATCACTAAGACAGGGGAAACCCACAATTCACCAATGATACTTTTTTCAGCCAGATGGAGAATCAAACCCAAGATACTTAACTCAGTAGAGATACACGCTATCAACTGAGCTAACGTGTCGGACGATTAATAACAGTTAAAGAGAAAAAATAAGATCGAATAAGCTTATTTAATCCTGGCTTAGTTTAGTTTCCGAATATCTTTTAGGTTGTACATAAAAAGAATGGTAATTTATTTTTCTAGCAGTCCAGTTTTTATGAAAATACTTAAGACTCGTGGTCTACCATAACATCAAGCCCCTAACTAATAATTTGCTTTTTTTAATATAAAATATGGATGATAAAAAAAGGGTTATGTTTTAAATGTTTCTCCCTCCAGCAATGCTGACAATCATCATCGAGGATGAGAATGACAACAATCCTAAATTTCGCAGACCCTTCTATCGCCGTTCAATCACCGAGAACAGTAAGAATGGAGTGACCATAATCAATGTAGTGGCGGATGATGCAGACAAGAACAGGACCATCAAATATGCACTAGAAGGTAGGCATTGCTACTATTCCTGCACCAACAAATAAATAGTAGGCCTATAGTAATATGTATTTGGAAAATCATAACAAAAATAGCGGCAGTAATAATTATTCAATAGTGTTTTGACAATCTTGTTTAGTAATTAATTTTTGTTGTGGAGAAAGCATATAACATACCAACTTAGAGTGATATAAAATTTAAAAAAAACTAACACGCTAATTTAAACACAACTAATAAGTTACTTTAAATTGTTAAAAGGTGTGGTTTAGTTTTGTTTTCTCTCCTTTGTTTTACACTGGCTGCTATCGTTTGTTAATTGGCGCTGTTTTTAGTTTTGGTTGTTTGTGTAATAGAGTCGCAGTGGTGTTCTTCTACTTCTGTGTAGCGTTTACTAGATTGTTCTGGAAAGTGAGGAGGCTTATACAGTTCCTTTCCAGGCAGTGTAGGGGGCGGGGGGTCCTTCTGATACGAATCATGAACGAGGGATTTCTTTTTTGGTACGATCTTCATTCTAGATTAGCCCTGCTTCTGTGAACCAACTAAGATTCGGTTCTCTGGAGGATGCATGCAAACAGACATCTTGCACTATTTATAATCTCTATAGACATCAAATACAGTGGCAGGTCCGGCGGTCAGGGATCAGCCCTGTTTAGCAGCAGGTGGTCGTGCTTCACGGGTAGGAACAGAGGGGACGGCCAGGAGCTTATTCTGAAGCTCGGTAGTCTTGAAGGAACAGGATGTGTTTCATCCTCAGGCTAGAGGAAAATAAGACAATGTTAACAGACAATTGGAATGGGTCAGAGTTTATAAGTGAAAGGAGGGATTGGCTTGTTTGTTGGTGCTGTGTCTGGGATCGATAGAGGCTAGATTAGATGTGCTGGAGAAAGAAATCTTCAGGCAGTCCAGAATATAGAGTATTGTGTTGAATACACATTATTGCTATTTACATATTTAACTGCCACTATAACGTCGAGAGGTTTAAGGTCGACAATTGCATAGCAAAATATAATCATATTTTAAAATCAAATATAGTCTAGTATGATCTGTAAAACAAGAAAATACAGAATAATTTTCTGAAAATCTGTGTTGAAACAATGCCATATTTTCTCTTCATAAATATCACCTTATAAATTCCCTTCTTTGTTAAGTATTATTATTATTATTATTATTATTATTATTGACGTTTTACGGCGCGTCGACACCTAACGGTCATTAACGCCTTTTACAGAAATTTAAAAACATATTAAAACCCTCATAAGGAAGAATAAGAGATACAACACCTGCCAAAATCAACAGGTGTATACACTAAGATAAATAAACAGTAAAATATATGAAAGTCTACTAAAAATATTAAAACTAATCTCAATATTATATAATATACAAGTGAGCCATGAGTGAGACTAAAATTAAATTTTAAATATTTCTGACATATAAAAGAATTAAACACTCATTCATACTGTAGCGTAGCAAAATAACTAAAGTCACCATTAAAATCAAGAGCCAGGCGAATAGGGGCATACTTTCGACACTCCACCAAAATGTGGTACACACTAAGGGGAGCATCACAAAGATCACACACTGGAAGTGGATCCCCTCTCAATAAAAACCCATGGGTCAGAGATGTGTGTCCGACGCGGAGTGTCGTCACGATGACCTCCTCTCTTCTAGACTTTCGTATATAAGAGAGGGCCATCGCGACACACCGTCCCTGATGGACCGCAGCTTGTTCTGAGCAGGGGTTGAGACACACAAGAGTACAAAGTGGGCAGTGCCAACAAATCACTCATGAAATCTGTGTAGATGAGTGTAGAATGGTGACATTTACAATAAAATAAGTACAACGATTTAATAATATTTGTTTTCATTTATTTAACGTGCACTTTCTGAACTGACTGATTATATCAGCTGGCAACTTTATAGCTTAAATCTAGAAGCGACACAACACCCATCCCCCATCTGTCAATTCACTGTGAAAGGGGGTACTCACACTCACCAATGGTAAAGATTTGGCCATGTCAGGAATCGAACCTGGGACTATTAGCTTGTAGACAGACACGCTACCGACTGATATAGTGTGTCGGACTACAAATATTTAAAAAAATATACAGTTCAGTCGTAAAAACGCTGGTTTCACTCGGTAAACAAAATTTAAAATTATTTTTTCATTATAAAAACACAACAAACGGAGGTCCCAGACCTGTGTAATTGCATTTGAAACCATGAAAGTGGGTGGCCAGTCGGTTGCCTGCATGGTGGACACACTTTAACATCTTTAACGCCACGGGTCTAGCGAAGTCATATACAAAACTGCCATAGTCCATCTTAGATATTATCAAGGTCCTGCAGAGATGCATCAAGGTTTCCATATTAGCGCGTTAAGAGCGACCATTAAAGGTTTTAAAGAAATTGAGGGCTTTTACACACCATGCTCTCAAATCTTTTATGTGAGAAACCCATTAAATTTGAAATCAAATTAAAGTTCTAAGAACCTTACGGTTGACGAAACGGATAAAATTACGTGGTTCTTTAATACATTAGGGGCTGGATGTATGCCACGTGTTCTATTAAAGTGAGCAACCGTCGTCTTGGTTAAAGAGAAGCGATAGCCAATCTGCGGTGCTAACTTCCATAGATTTTTTTACAGCGTAATCGTCCATAAAAAGGCATAAGCGGAGAAATTGTACTTATTGTAATAGCGAACAATGCATAGCTTGGGATACTGCCCTAAGATACATTTTTCCTTGACTAAAATTATCGGATAAGGTGTTATTCATCTTACCCGGAAGTGCTTATATGACAAAAAATTAGTTATAAAAACAGGAAGGTTCCCTCAGAAGCCCCAATTATAAAGGGTTTTCATTACATCGTACTGACAGATTATTTCGTAACCCTTCTTCAAATCAAAGAAGACAGCTAAAAGCTGCTGTTTTAGGAGGTAGGCGTCATGAAATACTGTCTCAAGGCAAAAAAAATGATCGGCTACGGGTACGGCTAACCACATTTAATATTATATGACAGATTACAGGATTCTAAAAAAACAAATAAAGAGTTTATTTTTTCATAATATTTTGCATACACAACTAGATAAGGCTTTGGGTCTGTAGCTAGTTGGCTCTAATTGATCTTTGCCGTTTTTATAAATAGTCTCCATAGTGATATTTTCAAACGCTATTGTAGAGGTAAAAAAAAAAGTAACCCCTGTCCAGCAGGGGACAGCTGGCGCAATTCATAATAATGATGTCGTGAAGAACAGGATCTGTGCTGTCCGCCTGGAAAAAGGTATATATCTTCCTGGCTCTGACCAAAGTCAATAGAATGACGCTCCCCCTGTCCCACTCATGCACTGCAAACTCGTTAGAGTAAGTCCAAGTGTCGGAAATCGCGGCAAACATCGAACCCATTATACTGACGATCTCCACAGGAGACGAAACAAGCGAGCCGTTAGACACGAGGACAGGTATATTATGTGTATGGTTATGACTGCAACGCAATCTACGAATACTATCCCATACCTTAGTTGTGGAAGTGTACATTATAAGCGTCGATATAAATGGTCTCCATCACTCTCATCGGCTTTCACGGCGAACTCTAGGAATGACTCCAAATTCTCCAAAGTAAAATGTGGCTGATAAGGACGTAGTGCCCTTCAACGGTCAGATATTAGCAACCAGCCCTCCTTATTTCATAAGGAATTCGGCCAAGATTTAGTGGTTGGATCCTTCGCTGACCGTCGATGTAAAGTGTCTTGTCTTAAATATCAACGTGAGGAGAACAGAGCCTTTAATATATGTCGAACTCACGAAACCTATTCCAGTCAGCACGTTTAAGGACCCAGTCAGGCACCCATGTTATTATGGGAGAATCTTGAATTGGTGTATGCAGAGTGAGAGGTTATATCTGCAACACAGGTCAGGGTGAATCCCCTTTTGCCTTTGCAACCTCCCCTGTTCCGCCTCCCAACTCAGCCTCTGGAGTCCTAGAGGAGAGAGTGAGTGGCTCAACAACGTCCGCAGGTAATTTACTTCCCCGGGATGAACCTGGAGCGGTCTCCCTGGATGGACCCATTGTGGTTCTCCGAGGAGGAATCGAGGCAGTTCCTCAAGGAGGATTTGGGGGAGAACCTCTAGGAGGTTTCCTCAGGGAAATGGGTGATGGAAACGACTTCTGGGAAGGTGTCCCCTCACGTAACATTAACAGCTCCACCAGGGTTGGAGCACAATGGCGATTATTGTCTCAAGTATAGACCAATGACACGTGTAGTGAAGATGAATTTCCAACATTGATTGCGCATTGGTAGTTAAAACAGATAATATTATGGCTGACAATCTCGCTATATGATGTCTGAAATACTGGAGTCTTCAGTTATACACATTATTTGCGTCCCTGGGCATAAGGGATTTTCTTTTCGGTTTGAATATTCAGGACCTTTTTTCCTCTCCACCTTCCATTTTGGACAGGCCCAAGACCAGGCAAAGTTGATGTAGATCTCAGGAGATTCACGAGGTGTATTGTGAGCTTCCACAGGTTGCACAGGTTGGCTTACCATGACATCGCAGCCTCGTGTGCCCAAAGTCCCGGCACTTAGAACAGCGACGAGGGTTGGGGACATAGGGCTGGACCCTGATCCCAAACGCCGGGACATCTACTGAGGGTACAGCGAAAACACTGATGTGAAAAATGTCAGTAATTATGTTTCGTTGGTGTTTTCAAGGCATGTAACAAGTTTTCAATATTAGTTTGGTCCCTTGAACCTTCTGGTTATAAGCGAATTGAAACTTCTCTTATACTATACCCATTATATATTTTCTGTTAGGACTAATATTGAATTAGTGTAAGGATGTGAAATAGCTAGTATATAGCCTACTGTTCAAATCAAATGAAGGTTTGAGTAATATTTTTAATTTATTGAAAATATTGTTAGTTTAAACCTTAATTTACCTTGAAATTTGTAGTAAGATTTTGGTTGGGAGAAACTTTTAGACAGTAAAAACTTTTTTTTCGGTCAATCATGATACCATTTTACTATATTGTCACCCCCCTCTGTTTTAACATCGTGGGCCTAGTATTTGTCAGGATGTGATATGGTCGAGGATAGGGGGTTAGTGGATTGTTTTGATTTGTGATTGACGTTCTTCTCGGGTCTTATGGTTTTTATTAGTACTACTATGTCTATTACAAATGTGATGTTGATAGTGATATTAAAAATATAAAATAATATTTAGAAGCTTGTGGCAGAACGAAGTATTGCAAGGAATAACCAATGGTCTGAGTGACCTCTAGGTGATCCCACACGGTTTACGAACCCCGGTACCCTGGGCTCGAGTCGTAGCCCTCCAATACAAGTACTGATGTGCCGACGTCCTAGCCCACATAGCCCCCAAAACTGACAGAGTGACGACCCCCCCCCCTCCCCCAGACTCGATGGTGATTAGTCAGCCGCGATAGCTGGATACACCACTTTTTATTCTCCCCTTCGGCCTGGTTTCCCCTTAACGAGTCCTGTCACTGTTTATGTGGTCAGCGCCTCTATTCTATTTGTTTGCAAACTAATCCCGACACCGTGAAGTATTAGTTTTGTCATTCACAGTCCAGAGCACAACAATATTAAACAAACACACCTAACAATTTAGGCAATGTGATTACAATATTAAATGTGTTATTTTATCTGTATTGATATTATCTATTAAAAGTGATAGCTACAGCTCAAATTACTCGACGTGAAAGTAGATTTCTTTTTAAAATGGGATTATGTATGATCTGTGTTTTTATTCACAATTATTTTCATTCGTTAATGACAAGAACACTTTTTACGTCAAATGTCACTACATCAAAGTTAATAAAACATAATCTATTTCCTTTCCGATTTTGTTTTACTCTTTTGTGCTTGGTAAATAATATGTTCGTGGTAGTTCCAAAAGCAACTGAATGGAATATCTCTTTCTTGCAAGGCCATCATCACACCCATATTGTTTTAATAGTAACTGTTTGTGACATCTTTGTTCCCTGCAAGGTCCACGAGATATTCTGAACCTGATCTACCTCGACGAAGAGACAGGAGAGGTGGTGGTAGCCAACAAGATTGACCATGAAGTATTTCCTTGGCTCAACTTCACCGTGCAGGCCACAGATTCTGGAATCCCGCCACGCTCGAGTTTTGTGGACAACTTTATACAAGTACTGGACGAGAACGACAATAACCCTTACTTTGTGGGAGATGTTAATAATATTACAGTGAGAGAGGATGCACCATTGGGTGAGTGGAGCTTTAAATAAGTTTGGTAAAGTCTAATTGTATCATAGGAAGGGTTTTATCTTATAACTAGACCAGTTATTAGATACACCTTCACGTCAATCTGTGGGAATTGAATCTTTCACTTCTGATATATATTATCAATGCTTATTAAAAGTTATCAACTTTTGCCACTAAAAGTTTTTTTTAATACTCTTCCTTTGAAAGTTCAACTGCACGGATGTTCCCCGCCCAGAAATCCTTGTAGAGTGCCTCCTCGTGGCAGCCCCGGGGCAACGTCAGGAGGGTTTTCCCAATGGGCGGCTAAATCTCTGCAGAGATAGTTTGTGTGAGAGTGAGCGGGAGTGAGGACCCCCCCCCCCCCCCCCCCACNGGGGGGTGTTCCCCCGGGGGGGGGGCAACCCTTCGAGGGAAGGTGTGGGGGGGGGGGGGGGGGGGGGGGGAGCCCCCCCCCCCCCCCTCCAAATCGCCACGCACTAAGAGGTTGAGTAACTAGTATCTTCGGGGAAAACTGGCCACGTCACCTCTATGAGATACTCGCTGGAAAACTTAGGCTAAAAGCTCTTTTAGGATGATTCCTAAAGCTAAGCACCTAACTTCCTCCAAGGGTACAAACGGGGCCCTCTTTAGGATGATTCCTATGATCGAGTTTTCAATTCCAATGCAGCAGCATAGGCTAAAGCTCTCTTTGAGTAATAGAGATTCATAGATTGCGTCTTATCGCCCTGTCATGTGTGCCCAGAATTCACGAAAGGGAGAAGACTACTCCATCTGATAGAAGAAGACCAAGCCGGTGGATTTTGCCCAGCTATCCGGTGATAACAGAAACCAATGTCAGGCATGGGGTCACCGGCCCTCTAATTGCTCACTAAGCTCGAGAAGCAAAGCCATGATGGGTTAGAGGAGCCTAGAGAGAGGCGTTTGTTCTCCAGACGTCTGCCGGACTCTACACGGAGAGTGGATTATACTTTGAAACGTATCTGACTTATATGAGGTGTCAAACTAAAAACGTGGCGGTCGGTATAGGACAATTGAGCGCCGCCAACCGGGCTCCAGGACAACCGGGCGCTTAAAAAATGCACTTTTTTATTTATTTTTTGAATTAACTTTTTTCTAGAATGATGCAATGCACTTTTTTTATAATATAAAAAATGCATATTTTTTCATACATTCTTTAAATAAAATAAAAAAGTTATAGGTAAAAACTGAACTTTTTTTGTTTTAATTAATCGTATTTTTCAGTTCAACATCATATATTTTTAAATTACGTAAATATTCATTTTTGGAGTTGTTTGGAAAAATCTTAGTAGAGGAAACGTAATTAATTGATATTTATAAGTTAACCTAACCTAGCCTAACCTAAACACTGAAATGCATTAATACAAGACAAAGAACATTTAAATAAAATATGATGTTACGCATAATAAAAGAGTGCATTTTTTGCTTTAACTTATCACTGTTTAATTAAAAAGAAAAAAAAAGCATTGCATTATGGTAGAAAAAAGTGGTTTTTTTTAAAGAAAAATTGAGGATACTTTTGGCGCCCAGTTGTCCGGATCCACGTGGAAGTGTCCTTTATTTTGAAAACATCACACGCTTGGTGGCTTTTCCCACTTTTTGTCTACTTGGACAAATATTCAAATTCCACAGAGTAACAAGAGTTTTAATGGCATAAAACACGCTTCGGGGGACGCATGGTCCAAGACGCTACTCTGGCAATAGACTGGACTACCGAGGATGGGGAGATCATGATTATATCCCAGTCGGGCGTACTGAGGGTGGTTTTTCTCAATGGTTTCCCACTCCCTTTCCACGCAAATGCGGGTTAACTTTCTCTAAATCCAACCTTCTTTATTCCGGACCCATTAGAGTAATTGGTACATAAGCATATAACCCAACTCGGTAGTAAGACGCAAAAAAACAAAACAAATATATGTAGGTAAAGTACTTAAAAAATTAAAATGTAAGGATTTTAAAATGGCAAACGATTCAAAAGCAGAGTGAAGAACATAATTGATAAAATGCATATTTCACAAGTTTCTAACACGTTCAACAACATACCCTAGGGCTTATAAGTAAAAGCTGTGAACCACAACAAGTGTTTCGTGACCCAGGGTTATCACAATTATTATCTTTCTTACTTGTTTACAAAAATATAAAAATACACTGGGTCTAGAAGAACTTATTCAAAAATTGTTCAAACATATTTCAGAACTACCAGATGGCTTCAGTTTGCTGTCTAGGATTGTGTAATAAAGTAGTTAGCCTAGTAATATCTCAAATCTATCTTAAACATCAAGTTTGCTTTATGGTTTTTACACTCCAAATGCTGAAATGTTATCCTGTAAATAGTCTCATCGCCTCAACTCAATTTATTTTAAATGTTTAACACCGATTCATTTGTGCTTTTAAGGGACTGAAATCGTTGTCGTAGAAGCCAGGGATGCAGACTCTGGAGATTTCGGAAGAATAACTTATTTGTTGGATCGTTTATCATCACAGGTAAATCATATTTACTTAAGTAAACGAGACGTGGATTAATAAAATTATTAACTTTGATTGTTAATTCAATATAATTTGTCATGTACTAAAACCAATGAGCGACACTTGTATTTTTAAGAATTCTTCACCGCACATTATACCAAATGAATACGTACTGACTCGGGTCAATGTTATGCTAATTCCAATATAAGTTAGTAATGGAAGATTGCGTGTTAATGTCTCTCTTGACCTCCACTTAGAATAAATCGCTCAAAATGACGAGAACAGTGATAGCGCAGATTTTAGCTGAATAAGCCATTACAGACGCCTAGCGCAAACGGACTGTGGGGGAAGGAGCGGAGTCTCATTGTTGACTCCGTCTAATGCTGTGCTCTTCCACGAGACAAAAGAAAACTACTACTACTACTACTACTACTACTACTACTACTACTACTACTACTACTACTACCACCACTACTACTACTACTACTCCTACTACTACTACTACTACACTCGCTTCCATCCTTTAGTGGTTGTTTTGTGGTCATGAATGTGAAAAGTTGGTTTTCCCTCATATGTTATATCTTTTGGAGTTTTGTTTTTTCAAGGTAAAGACAACCTAAGCATATTTACTTATCAATTTCACATTTTATGTTTATTATAAATATAGTAGCTAACATAGTGAAAAGTTTTCATCTAGATTTATTTATGGTTTCATCAGGTGGAGCAGTTGGAGGGCTAGTTTTTTATTTCACTAAGCTATGGGGGCAATCTCAGGCATGCGCCACACGGCGGGATATTTCCCCTCACATAATACAATGAGCAATGCTTAATTATGTATATATTACTTTTAATTTATTATAGATGGCCAAAGGAAAAAGGATAAATGTAGATGAACACAACAAATACTACAAAATGCAATAGATTCTGAAAGATAAATGAGATAGTATGAGGGGCATATGGTATTCGCGAGGCCACATTAAGAACCAAAATGGAGCCTGGAAATTTAGGCCTCCCAAAGTAGGCAGAAGTTCTACTTTTACCAAGGAAAAAGAGAAAGAATTGGCAGATCATCAAATCAATAGTATGGCGCTCGATGTTCCGCTTATGCACCGCGAACTTGTTAGAGTAGCTTGCAGTGCTAGAAATAGCGGCGAACATCGAGCCCAATACATTGACGACCTCCAAAGGGAAGGAGACAAGCGAACCGTTAAGACACGAGGGCAGGTATCTTATTAAAGGAATATTTTCTACTATTTAATTTACGAATATTGTCCCAAACATTAGTTGTGGGAGTGTAAATTGTAAGGGGAGAAATAAACTGTCTCCAAGACTCTCTTCTGCTTTCACGAATGACACGGCGAGCTCGAGCACGTAGAATCTGGAATGATTTTAGAATATCCAAAGTGGGACGCCGATGGAAGAGACATAAGGCTCTTTGACGGTCAGAAATAGCCAACCTACACTCCCCGTTCCACCAGGGAACAGGAAGGCGGCGCGGATTTAGGGATGGATTCACTCACCACCATGATGACCGTCGAAGTAAAATGTCCAGTCTTATCATCGACGTCAGGAGAAAAGGGTTGATCAAATAGGGCGAGCTCGTGAAATTTATTCCAGTCAGCATGTTTAAGAACCTATTGTGGTACCCGTGCTATACCGGGAGGATCTTGAAGTGGCGAAAGCAGAATGGGAAAATGATCGCTGTCACATAGGTCCGAATGAACCTCCCAAAGGAAGTGAGAAGCGATCCCGGGGCTACATAAAGTTAGGTCGATGGAAGAGGATACACCATTAAAGGTGGAGAAGTGTGCATGGGTCCCGGTGTTCACTAACACCAGGTTTCCCGAGACAAGAATATCCTCTACCATCCTCCCACGGGCGTCTGTAAAATTAAATCCCCACACCAGGTTATGAGCGTTAAAATCACCCAATATGATATAGGGGGCGGGAAGTTGTATAAAGAGGGCCTCTAGACTCCTCTTTGAAGCATGTTCGCCTGGTGGGAGGTAGTTGCAGCACACTGTCACTTCCACAGCAAGGGAGATTCGGACAGCGATCACTTGGAGATAAGATATAATATTAATATGTTTGTGTTCGTGCGAGTATAGCCACAACTCCGCTAGCCCGATCAAAGACTGGCTTGTTGGTACGATACACATCGTACCCACGAGGCATCGGGTTGTCAGTTGGGCGGAATGGGTCTCCTGCTGCAGGAACAAATCAGTTGTTTAATTTCCTCTTCACGAGCAGAGAAACCCCTACAATTCCATTGTAGTAGCGACATTTGATAAACTAAACAATATTAATCTGCGCAATCCAGAACACTATCCCTTAAAAACATAAATTAGTTTAAGACCTTTTTAGGTCCTCTTGCGCTACCAATCTTTCCTGAACCTCTCGCTTTAGGAGAAGTTTTTATTTATCCATAAGAGACTTAGATTTTGGTTCCTTGCGTGAAGGCTTATTTATAGTCTTCGGCACTTTTTTATTCAAATGGGCCGTCCCTCTCTGAGCTTTCCTCAAAGCAGTAGTGGGACGTGCCTTTGAGTCCTCACCTGCCATGCCACCAAACCTAACCTCTGATGTCCCAGAGGCGAGTACGGGCAGCATGACAACATCCTCAATCAATTTATTTGCCCGAGGAGGGCTCGGGAGTGTTCCCCGAGAAGGGACCCTCGCGGGTATAGGTGGGGGAGGTCACTTCTGTAACAGTATCGTCTCCTTTAAAAATTACGGCACCAACTCAGGTGGTGCGTTATGACTATTATTGTCTCGAGTAGAGACCAATGGCACAGGTCACGTAGATTTCTTCGAAAGATTAACTGCGCAATGGCAGTTGGTATCATTAATGTTCTGGCTAACAATCTGACTATATGATGTTTGAAATATCGGAGCCTGACTGGATACATATTCATTACGTGCCTGGGCATAAAGGATCTTCTTTTCAGATTGAATATCCAGAACTTTTTTCTCTGCCTTCCAATTCGAACAGGCCCGATACCAAGCAGAGTGCGGGACCTTGCAATTAACGCAGAACTTAGGAGACTCACACGGTGTGTCGTGAGCCTCCTGCCCACAATATGCGCAGGTTGGCTTGCCATGGCATCGCAGCTTCGTATGCCCAAATTCCTGGCACTGAAAACAGCACCGAGGGTTGGGAGCATACGGCCAGTCCCTGAGCACGTGGACGCCAGCTTGAACCTCCTCTAGAAGGGTAGGAGTCGCAAAGGCTAGAATATATGTATCAGTCTTTTCTCATTTCCGTTCTTTTTAATTACGATGCGGTAGACTTCGGTTACATGCTGAGGGGCGAGCTCCTCACAGATCTCCCAACGCTCATACAGTCGAGGTCATAGCAAGTGACCACGCCTCTGCAAACATTGAGGCACATGTGGGGTTCAACCTTTAACTTCAACCGGGTCGAGTTGCTCAACGGTATTTCATTAATAGCCATCATACACTTTGATTGAACATCTGTCATTGTTTGGATCATAATTGTGCCATCGCGCAGCTTTCTGATTGAAACATTTGATTTTTCTGCACCATTTATCACTCTTTAGGGGATACATGGGCAGACACGCTTAAGGTTCTCATCGCTTTCACTCCAGACATTACTTGGAAGTGGGGCTGAGGCCTCACCACTTCCCGAATATTTAATATTGGACTCAACGCCCTTTCTCGTTTTCGCTTCTTATCTGAATTACGGCCCAGCAGAGGTCCGGGCAGTGAGATGCCAGCAGAATTAGGCAGTACGGTGCTAGCGGACAGTAAGTTGTCAGCTGTGACAATAGTTTTGGCCACGCCGTATTTGGGGACAGCTCGAACAATACTTGGATCGTAGACTCAGGATATTCCAAGTTGGTTCTACCACACGAGGCCGTGTTAACTTCCTTAGCAAGAGGCTCCATACGACGCTAGACATGACAAGCTTCGCTTGAGGCAGCACCAAGAGAGAGGTCATCGCAGCAAGTGGGTGCAGGAAAGTGCCAATTTTACATCCGGGCCCTCATGAACGCAACCGGTCTTTTATCAAGGTAGGGTACCCAGTTATTGTCATCCCTAAGGCCCTTCTATGAAGATATTACAACCGGCGCACTGTCATTCAAGAGCTTAATTGCAGAGGTATCCAGTAAATGTCCGAGAAGAGCCAGTTTAGTAGACAAGCTCGTCAACGGAGAAGCCAAAAGCTTCCGTGCAGGATAAACGGCAGTGGGAAGGGAAGAAAGACGTAAAGAAAGTAATAGAAGGGAGAAGGAAGGGGGAGAGAGAAGGGAGAAGAAGTAAGGAGAGAAAACAAGGAGAGATAAAAAGAAGGAAGAGAAAAGGAGGTGAAATGAAAGATATAGAATAGGTTTGTCCTGCACAGAAGCCTCCCCTTTTAGTCGCCTCTTACGACAAGCACGCTTACTGCGGGACTATTCTAAACCCCGTCCCACAGGGGGGTATAGTGACTTGGAGTTACTAACATTTTAACATTACATGCAAGGGTATTATTAATCAAATAAACTGTGAAATGTAATATAAAGCCAATATTAAAACATCTCTCAAGTTCAATAGTAGTTTGTGATTCATACCGCTCTGATCATTTTTATTAGATTTTTGGTACAATTAATGTTTTAATAATTATACATGCTTTTCAGTTTAAAACACTATCGGTTTTATAAATACAACTAAATAAATATTGATAAAAAATATGTACTTATTATTATATTTTAAATCACTCAATCAATACTCTTAGGCTATTAGTGCAAAGGATATTGTGGTTATCCACTTCAGTGACCGCCGGGTCTAACGCACTACCCTAGTAGTGGACTAGACTGCCGATGATGGAGAAACCGCGGCTCGAATCTTGGTCGGGTGTACTGAGGTTTTTCCTAAAATGGTTTTCCACTCTCACTCCACGTAAATGTGGGTTCAATGCCACTAAATATAACCTACCTAATCCCTAAAACAATTAGATTAATAAATACATAAGTGTATAATCCAAACGGGTAGTAAGACGCGGTGCTTAAAAAAAAGGTGCTTATAGTGTGTTCCTAACTTCTAATATAATATATAGCAATGATCGACTAGAATACCACGACACGAATTAAAACATGGATTGAAAAAAAGCCCACACTAATGGTTGGTCAGTCATAAATACATATAGCCTTTATTGTTCCTGATCATATTTTAAAATATTTGAGTTGAAATAAAACATTGTTGTTGTCGGGGTGGATTTCAGATCCATCCAACAATAGGAGTGCTGAATGTTTAAAACATTTGAACTGAAATAAAACATTGTTGTTGTCAGGGTAAATTTCAGATCCATCCAACAATGGGAGTGCTGAATGTTTAAAACATTTGAACTGAAATAAAACGTTGTTGTCAGGGTAAATTTCAGGTCCATCCAACAATGGGAGTGCTGAATGTTTAAAACATTTGAACTGAAATAAAACATTGTTGTTGTCAGGGTAAATTTCAGATTCATCCAACAATAGGAGTGCTGAATGTTTAAAACATTTGAACTGAAATAAAACATTGTTGTTGTCAGGGTAAATTTCAGATCTATCCAACAATAGGAGTGCTGAATGTTTAAAACATTTGAACTGAAATAAAACATTGTTGTTGTCAGGGTAAATTTCAGATCCATCCAACAATAGGTGTGCTGAATGTTTAAAACATTTGAACTGAAATAAAACATTGTTGTTGTCAGGGTAAATTTCAGATCCATCCAACAACAGGAGTGCTGAATGTATCGGACAGTCTAAACAGAGAGGAACAGAGCTCCTATATGTTGATTATAGAGGCCTGGGACAATTATCAGTTTGGATACGCCAATGGAGAAAGCAGGAACGCTTTCAAACAGATTGGGTAAGACAAGTTACAGGTGATAAACAGTTTAGTAACATTTTTAGTAGAATATTGAAAAACTAAATATTTTAACATCTAATACATACAATCAGTGGCACCGACTTCGGGGATAGGAGATGATTTTTTCCCAACAAAAAATTTCCTAGGAGGGGCATAATGTAATTTTGCCCCCAAAAATTCTCAATGTCGGCGTTTTATTAATGTGTAAAACAATTTGTTGAGAAATGTGTTTATTGATTTTTAATAATAATTTGCATTTTGAACAGTTAACGGCATCTTCCTTATAAGTAGCCTAACACTTGGAAGTTGCCTGGTTCAAACATAGATAGCTGTAGTGTACGTTCTCGAGCAGCACAATCTCTTAAGGTGCGGCCGAAGGGAGCGCGAGTAATTTTACAGTTTTTATAGAATTGAAATTTTTCGGCCAAAATAAATCAAATATTTCTCCAGTAGCAACATAGAGTTTATTTTTCTGCACATGCTAGTATCTACAGATCTTAAATATCTGTCAAGGGTGTCCTAGAATTTTGTCAAAACTTTTTATCTTTATATCAAAAGTTTTGACAAAATTCCAGGACACCCTTGACAGATATTCAAGATCTGTTGATATTAGCATGTGCAGAAAAATTAACTCTATGTTGCTACTGGATAAATATTTGATTTACTTTGTCCAAAAAATGTCAATACTATAAAAACCCTAAAAATACTTGCGTTCCCTTCAGCCGCACCTTAAGTACCCAATTTCGAACGTAGAGCTTGTGGTTAAGTTTTTCCTTCTAGCATGTAAATATCTCTTTAATACACAAAGAGTATTGTTCACAAATTACAGATTTGTTTGTTTTGTTTTTCACTTAATATTCCTGCATTCCATTTATCATAACCCCTTCCTATCGTCCCCCACCCGCCACCAAAAATTACCTGATGTCAGCGCCACTGCATGCAATTGCAATGTCTAAATAATAATTGTAGTTTGACGACAAACTTTGTTTGGATTTTATTATTTTTATTTTGCCTATACAGTGTGAACATTGTCGATGTGAATGATGAGGCACCAGTGTTTGAACCCATTAATGGGTGTGTCACCATCACCGAGTTCCACGAGTTGCGGGAAGTGGTGACGGTAGTTAGGGCCACAGATGCTGACGATCCCAACACTCCAAATGGCCGGATACTGTTTTCCATCGTATCAGGAAATAAATTAGGTAGGACCTATTTTAAGCTAGTATAATCCATTGATCCTTTTAATAAATGTTAGTGGTGTCATTGGTGAATATACAGCATGGGGTTGAAACAATTCAATGATTAGTTACTTGAAAAGTAACACTTTAATTGAAAAGTAAATATGCACCAGCTAAGTTAAAGCAAACTACATACTGCACTAGAGAGAGATAAGGATGAGCATCTAAGGTCGATGTTTATAAAACATCGATGTTTTCACTATCGATTGATGTTTTCTTCTGTAGATTCAAAGTTCAAATTAGGAATGGACCTCGATAGGAAAACGACGATTGAAAAAATGTGACCAAAGGGAAAAAAAAGATATTTTTTATTGATTTTAAAGCAATTTTAAAACACTTTCTCACAATTTCAGAACAAATGGGACATCGAGTTTTCCAAAAAACGATGTTGAAGGTTCGATGTTTGCCCAATAAATCATCAATGTTTTTATCATTATCTAATGTATCAATATGCAGTATGTATATAAAGAAAGATAAAATATGTTTTTGTTTAGGTACATCATTGGATATATATAAAAATAACATTGATGATTATGGTGCGAACATCGAAACAAAAAATGTTTGTAGGTTTCACGGGTGTCACCCCTGCCTCTTTGAAAACGGTCTTCAGCTACAGTTTAATGGGTTTAAAAATAAAACTGTCGATTTTTGTTACATAAAATTGACGGCCTTAAAGTAATAATCTTTCTGATCAATTTTATTGTATTAGTAAGGACATCAATGTTTTTTATTTGTTATCTTCCCTGCCAGCAGTTTTTTTATATTAATTCAATAATATAATTGTGCTTATCAAAGTAATCATTAAACAATATTCATATTCTCAGTTTAAGAGGTTCGTGTTATTTAATTTAAAACATTGATGGTCCAGGGTTAGAATCATCGATGTTTATAAACAAACTAGGCCTACTTTTAATCTGATGCCCAAGGTCCTTGAATAAAAGTTTCTACATTTAAGTATTACGTGTCCAATGAGGGGTGCCTGGGTTCCTCTGCCATGTTTGCCCTTTCTGTCTTACGTAAGCATTATTTTGACCCCCTCCTGCTCATCAGTAAAAATAAGAGAAGCTCGAGACCCCACTCCCCCTAAGGCCGTACGTAATCATTAACACCCTCACACTTTAATTATTTATGTTTCACTCTCTTTTCTATCTAGCTTCAAATTTTTCTCCTTTCCTTATGTGACTTATTTTTAACTTCTCTCTTTTACTCTATCTATATCTTTCTATGTTGTGCCATTTCTCTCTTTGTCTCTCTCTCTCTCTCTCTCTCTCTATATATATATATATATATATATATATATTTAACAAATCAGCAGATTTTGACATACATCAGTGGTCACATGGTTTAACGCATCACTCTTGCGTTAGACTGGGGATTGCTGGTGATAAGGAGATTGGAGTTTGAATCCTGATTGCATGTACTGTAGATTGTTTTCCGCTCTCCCTCAACACAAATGACAAATGCTTGTACATGTATTAAAAAAAATTCTCGGGAATGTGAGGAATGCCAGGTCTCCACCGTGGTTCGGATTCCATGTTAAACTGCAGGTCCTTCATTTCATCTCACAATCGCCCTACCATTACACATTAGCGTAAGTGCGTATAACCCGAATGGGTAGTAACACGCGGTGCTACTACTAATAATAATAATAATGATAATAATAAAAAATTCTTCCTTCCCCATCCCTGTCTCATTAGCGTAATCATTGTATAGCCCAAACAATTGGTGAGATACAGTGAAAAAATGAAATAGCCAAACAAAATTCATACTTATCCTTAATGGTTCAACTTATATTTGGCAACAGGGCTGACTAATAAACAAAAATTATTTAGTAAAGTTTGATTCTTAAAAAGGGACATAAGTATTGCATTGAGATTCCTGATCAATATTATAATAGGCTTGTTTTTTAAATCTTGTTATATAAGACTTACCCCCAATCCCCCTATTTCCCCCCACTTCCTCCCCTAACCGCTTAGACCGAGAATATATGTCTCAGCGGTTTCTTTTAATGTGAAACTGTCTGGGATTTGTTTAAAAATAATAAGTTTCATTTGAATTAAAATATTATTATTATTATTATTATTATTATTATTATTATTAGCACCGCGTCTTACTACCCGTTCAGGTTATATGCACTTACGCCAATGTGTAATGGTAGGATGATTGGGAGATAAAATGGAGGACCTACAGTTTAATGTGGAATCCGAACCACGGTGGAGGCCTGTCATTCCACACATTCACAAGTTGTGATTAATACACGTCTTGTCAGAGGTGAAGGAAGGGTTTGGTAATCAGATAAATCTGTGCTGGGACCGAAGATTGAACCCTGGACCCCCAGCACAGAAGTCTGACACCTTACTCCTAGACCACCAGGTCACCCGAATTAAAATAAATTTCCAGCCATAGCATTCTTTAAGAAATCATTCATGTGAGATTTTATTTATATTTGTTCATCACTAGGTCTAATAATGGCTTAAATCTAATAGGTAGGAATGAGTAGGTGAATCTAAAGGATGTGAACCCACATTAGCCTAGAGGGAGGATGGTAAAACCATAGTGAGAATTGGAAGTTGAAAATCTATTCGAGTACACTTGACTTTATTCAAACCCTTACTTTCATGTCGACAGCAACCAAGTGTAATACAAATAAAAGGTCTTACCACTGGTCTGGTCTATGATTGGTTCTGTTTTGCGGTTTATTAACCAGAAACATTTTTGATGGTCAGGTTTGGTGCTGAAATTGAATCCCATTCAGATGTACTGAGGGTTTCCCCCCCCTAAATGATTTCCCACTTTCTCTCCACACAAATTCGGGTATCTAGATTTCTAGATTATACAGGGTGGCCCACGGAAAATTAGCCTACCTCCAATATCCAGCAGGCGCCTCACTCTGAATTGGAGGAATCAATCCCCTTCCACCCATATTGTGATATGAAGAATGAGCAAGTGAACTGCTTGTCTAAAGCTTTATTGACTCATTCTTCATGTCACAATATGGGTGGAAGGGGATTGACCTCCAATTCAGAGTGAGGCAGGCTACTTTTCCGTGGCGCACCCTGTACCGTCCTCATCCCTACTACAATATTGTAATGAATATATATGAGTATAGCCCAAATGACTAGTAAGACATAGTGAAAAAACATGTCATATGACTTAATATATGAATGTAATATGATAGTAGCTTTAAACGTGTGTAACTGTCAGATATTGTCTTGATTTTTCTATCAACCCATTTTATTATACTTTCGTGTTGTATGCATATGTACTTATTACACTAATTTGTTAGGGATGAAGAATGTTGAATTTAGAAGAAGTGTACTCACATTTGGATGGAGAGTGGAAAAACTATCCTCCTTACATCCAACCTGAATTAAAACTCTAATATTCATGTCATTAGCAATCCAATCATTTGTTAGAGTGGTGCCATTGAAGTGGGTCCAAATATTGTATTTCAATCTATGTTCCGACGACACTGTTACCCAGCCAAATAAGTTTAGTTATAATTTGTTGATTACAAATCTAATATAACTTTGTCATTTAAACTTGTTACTCAAACAGATAAATGGTAGTGGATCTTAGCTCCAATTCATTGAGTTTTAGTATAGTTAAAATCAATTCAATATTAGTTGGTATTAAATGACTTCCTAATGAAAAGGATTTGGATGACTTAAACCGTTTCTTTATTCTAGGTACGCATGTTTCAAAGACTATGCAGATAAAGTTGGTGAACATGATGGTGGGTTGGACAACTTCACTCAAGCTTACAAATACTATGGCATCCACACCAACTCGGACAATTCTGTCACTTGCAGGGAGTGGGCACCGGGAGCACACCAGCTCTACCTCATGGGAGATTTCAGTAAGAAATATGGTTACCTACACCTGCTCTTATATAAAAGTTGATAACAATGGCTCTACATATATTAAGCTGGACTGATTTTACTGTCTTTGTTTTCTATTAGATTTTGTGGTAGTTATTCATTTGCTTTCCACAGTACACAGCCATTAAAACCACTGTGGTCATGCCTGTTGCTTATGGTCATGCTTGTCCTACTTTATTTCCTTAAACAAAGACTTCTCAACAAACCTCTAAGGATCATGTTCACTGTCACTCTAACTTCTACAACATACTGGTTCGCTTAAAATTGCCTAACCCAGAATAAACTAGCATCAAGCAATGACAAATTAAAGATACCTTTCCCTGCAGTAAACCACATTGTAGCACATGCTAAATCCATGAAAATTTCACCAGTGGGATTTCACACAGTAACCTCGGTTATTGAATACATTGTGACCAATCTACTTCAGTATACATTAGTCTCACTAGAGGAACCCTAAGAAAATTACTAGATGTTTGTCACAACAATACACACAATTCAATAGCACTTCATACCCTATCACACTCTGGATTTTTACTCAAACAATAGTATTAAAATAATATCGGCATAACCCAGAAGCTACAATCCCTCTAACAGGAGTTTTTTTACTGGGGACTTCCACACTAATCATTGTTTCTCAAATTGTAGTCCTTGAAGCTTTGCTGGTCCCTGACTGCCTATCAAGGGGTCCACAGAATTTCAAGAAGTTCCACAGTAAAAATTAATTAAAGAATGTTAATCTCATATTATACAAGAATCTAAAACTCAAAAGATTACATATGAAATATCCATACTATGATATATTTATTTTCTCGGTGGACTTAAGTCATATAGAAAAGTTAGATTGTACCAATTTTAAGCCAACAAGTTGAACAATTATTAATCAATAACTATTGAGGTTAGGAATGCTAAAAACAATTTAAAAAATAATACTAGATAAATGTATTTATATGATATTTTAGTTCAACATATAATTAAAAAAAAAGTTTTACTTGTATTTATAGTTGTAAAATGGAATTGCCTAAAAGTAACAAGCTTTTTATGAATAACTTTCAAACACCACTTCCCTACTGTCTCGATGCAGTACTGTCTACTGCAGGGTCTCGATGGTCTCCCAGTAGGCATAACTTTCATTTGGGGATCTCCAACACCAACACTTTGATAAACTCTCCAATAATACATAAAGAAATCCAGATATACTTCTGACCTCAATCTGAACAATAATAATCAGTACCTTCTTGTACTCCCCTGGCATGACTGACACACATTTGAAAAGGTAGAACTACATTTCATCAACCTCACACCATGGTTTGTGTTAAACTCCCCATTGCTGAAGAAGTGCTCTATTGTTCCTTTGTTCTGTGACTTGTGTTTGAATTTTTATTATTCTTGAGCGTGCAGTTTTTCACCAGTTAATTCCTTCACTTTTGCCACACTTTCAATTGAACTATCACATGCACATTTAAAAACATATCTCAAATACACTTTAAATCATTACTAAGTTCAAGCTAGAATTCTGAATCAATTGATTCCATACACATATGATCTTAAATTTTGGGTTAGTTGTCACTAAACGGAACAACCAAAAGGGTGCTCTTGGAAGTGAGACCAAAAATTGCCCTTCCTAACTATGGTCTAAGACCCTGACTCATGAACTGTGCTATTTGTTTTGAAAACAGGTAAAACATTCTTAAATATATATATATATATATATATATATATTTAGCTCTCTCTAATGGGTTTAAACAACTTACATAATTAATGATTTTTTTCTTCTTAGATGGCTGGAATAGAGAAAGTCACCCATTTAATAAATTAGAGTATGGTAAATGGGAATTGAATATTCCACCAAAGGAAAATGGCTCATCTCAAATTCAACATTTGTCTGAAATCAAGGTCAGTGAAATATTAATTGAATTATATTAAATAAAAAACAGAATATGTGTTTGTAAATTCTAGAACTCCAATACAAAAGAACCTTGAACGCTGAAACTTAACATCTATACTTAAAGAAAACAGAATTTAAAACACCCTTTTTTTACATATATTATGTGCCTAAATACTTTAATATTGTGACCACTAGTTAATGTTGTGAAAAAAATATTCAATAAATCCTCACTGTTACCATGTACTCTCGATTACAATAGCATATCATTCTCTTTTCAACTTGGTCACCTTATACTTACTCTATAGCATTAGGAACGCAAAAGTTCATTGCCATACGTTCAAACATAAACCACCTATCCCTATCTTGATCAATTTAAACCTTATATCTAAACAAATTTTTACAAGACTGCTAACTTAACCCGATCAACACAGAGCACTTGCAACTAGTATAATAATTTAAATATAGTCATCATCTTCAAGAAAAATTGTTTCAAGTCTGTGGTTGAGTCCATTTAGTAAAATGCCTCCATCTCACTTTGTCCTTCCACCATTCGTCCTTCGATAGTCTCTTCCACTTTACCCCTCTCACTGTTCCTCCCATCTCTTTCTTGGTCTCCCTTGTGGTTTCATCCCTACATACTTTATGTCCATTAATCTTCTTGGAATTCTCTCCCTTTCAATACTCATTTCATGTCTATATCAACTCATCCTTGCTTCTTCAAATATTTCTTGTACCTCAACTCTTTATTCCTAATCCTCTCTCTTTTAGTGGCAGCTAGTATGCTCCTCAGAAACTTCATTGCCATGGCCTCCGCTTTCCTTGTTTCCCTTATACTCCTTACAGGGTGTCCACTGGGTCACGAAAGTCACGAAAAAATCACTAATTATAAAAAAAGGTCACAAAAGTCACGAATTTTTAATATTTTGGTCATAAAGTCACAAAAATAATTTTAGTTTGAATTTCCCGCACATCGTAACAACGCAAATGCTTCAAAGATAGCGCTATCCACTACACGTGATGGCACGCGCAAGTAGGAAGTTGCCTGATCGTTTTGTTTGTGATTCCAACGACAAGGTTAACGTTTGCCATCTTGTATTAAATTTTAATGTGGCGTGCTACTTGTCTCGTGGGGTGTGTGAGTGCATTATGCCGTGTGTGTGTCTACAAATAATGGTTTTCGAGTGAATGAATTGGAATTCAGGTTTTGTAGATGATACGGGAAAATACCGAGACATTTTCTACACAAACCGTGCGTTCATCTGTGTTGTGGATCTGGATCAAGATGTTGGTGGCAATTATCAATTTTTTACGCTTTCAGTGATCCGACTGCAATTTGAAGGCGGTGTAAAATGTATATTATAATTTCAAATTAATGTTGGCAGCAAATAGCAAATATGGCTTATTTTTTATAAAATATAAAATAATACTATTAGTGTTAATATTTGATCCTTGACCTAATTCATTTAATTTTAAAGACCATTCATTCAAAACAGTTGAAATTTACCAATTTTTAAAATGATTTTTGTTGTCTTATGGGCACATAAAATATTAGGCCTAAATTATTTTTTAATCGTGTGTTGCGAAAAAAATCATTCAAAGATTTTATGTGTAAAGTTTAGGCTAATCTGTTAAAAGATGCCTGGTAAATGTATGTTCGTTCAAAGAGTTTTGGCTGACTGTTGAAGAAAATAAATACTCAAAGTGGTTGCGCCCTGTTGAAGATGACCAGTATAAGGCTTATTGTACATTTTGTAAATCGAAATTTTATATAAGCCACAGTGGGTTGAATGGAGTGAAAATTCATGGAAAAGGTAAGAAGCATTTGGAACTAACCTCTGCCCTACTCCAAGGTAAGCAAAAAACGCTCAGCTTTATATCTTCTGAAAAATTTGGATGTAAACAGCCAGAACCGGCAAAAGAATTATTACCTTCCACAAGTAGGCCTACTTCTGAAAATGATGTATATTTTGGGGGTTGCAGCTTTGTCTACATTAGTTGTTTCATCTTCCTCATCTCTTGGAGGAGCTTTAAGTAAATTTTGTGTAAATGATGATACCTTGAAAGCTGAAATGTACAATATAATGTTTGACCGTTTATCGAATTTTTGGATAGTTAAAATTTTTTTCCTGGTTCCTTCAAGTTTGAACTATCCAGGTTCCATCCACTGTAGTGGAAAGAAGGATATTAGGAATCTAGGCCATCAAGAAACTATGGCTGGCATATTCCTAACTAGTACTTCCTGATAACCCAAAAGTATTGTTAACAAACTACAATAGGCCTTAGTCTGGTGACAAACTACAACAATGGATAACTTCCAAACATTAAAGTGTCTAGTGGGGCCTGAAGGAAGCTGGACATGTACAAACATAACTCATTGCGGGCCGCCTCTCTGCGAAAGAAGACTAGTCACGAGTTGAGCACCGCTCAAAGGAAGAACATTATACCTTAACTAAAGACCGACAACAGCCAAAGACCTAATTAGGCCGTGCAGTAATGTCATGGGTTAACTTAATTTCCCTTTTGCTAAATCAAGGTCAAACCATTAGAGACATGATCACACAGAACAGGGAGTCAGACTGTCCCAAACATTTATGTCATATGGACGTAGTGTAACACCAAATAAGTATAGTCATAATGACTATTCTTTGTTTAGAATAAACAGACTCTGGCTAATGCCTAGTCCACACCTACATACATTGTTTGCATACAAATATCAAACAGATGTCTGAGCACAAATGTCTGTAATCAAATGTACTGGACAACTGCAATTGTGTTTGCAAGAACCACATACGAATATTTTGGGAAATTGTATGTGGGCAGCAGTGTCCACACTGTTGACCTAGCGATGAACATGTCTCTGAGCGAGGTAGCTACATATATTTAACCTCATTTGGTAAAAATAAACGAAGGCGGTGGTGGAGCCATAAATTGTTCACAGAAGGGATTAAGTTTGCGGAAAATCTCTTAAAAGACAAGCAGGATTTAGGAATATTATGAGGATGACACCCACTGATTTCGAATATTTTATTCAAATTATAGGGCCAATTGTCTCTAAAAAAGGCAACAAAAATCAGTGATGATACCTGTCACAGTTCGACTAGGCTGTAACACTGAGGTTTTTTAGCGAGTGGTGATTCATTCACGAGTTTGATGTACACGCTTAGAATTTCTAAGCAGTCAACAATAAACATATTTCTGTATTCGGATAAAGGTCTAAATCAATTTTCAAACAGTATTTATACAGTCTCTATGCATTTGTCGGCATGTTTGTGGACAAATGTATGTAGGTGTTGACTAGGCTTAAGAATACACCAATACAATAGACAAACTTTAAAGATTCTCATATGAAGAAGACATTTAAAACCATGAGTTTGTAACAGACTAAATAATATTGCTTGAATAGATATTACATATTTATCTGCGGTATGCTGGTGTGTCTGATAGAGCAACTATCTTGACCACTGCTAGTAGGCTGAGTTGTGCTGGAAGCCTCCTGGATGCTCGGGGAGCGTGTTGTTGAAACTGAATACAAAAATAGTACGTGAGGTGCCGTATTATATATGAAATGGATCTGACTTCTATGGAGTGGAGGTGAAGGGAGGATTTCTCCCATGTGGTAGAACCTTCTAGTACGAGAAACCACAGTTGGCCGGCGTCCGAGGCAGCGCACCCTGGTCGCTCAATGGACAGTCTTGTCATGTTAAGTGAGTTGATTGGGTGTGGCAGCAGCGTCCGCTTCTTATTATGGTCATCCAGCCAGGCAGTATATCAATATGTAACAACAAAAATACACTATGTTTATCAACTACAATTTATTTTAACTAACAGTTTTGTATGTACGGGCTAGATTAGCTTAGCCCGTTACACTCTTACATCTAAAGTCCAAGTTTCCGCTGCATATGTAGCTATGGGTATGAAGTATGCTCTATACTACACTTCAGAGGCACTTCTCCTTTCCATATTAGGTCTCTTACACACCTGTAGAAAACCCCTCCGTACTGCCCTCGTCTCACTATGTCTTCTGTGCTGCTCCCTTTTGCCTCAATAACAATATCAATATACTTTACACTCTTTGCTTCTTTCATATTTACTCCATCCAGTTCTTTCACCTTTCTTGGTCTTGTTCTTTGCCTTGTCATCACCATCACTTCACTTGTCGCATTACTAAATTCATTCAACACGCTTTCACTTCCTCATTCCATCCTGAAACTGTTCCTGTACTTCCTCTTCCTTTTCCACCCATACATCGAGTCATCAGAAAACATAATTGCTTTCATTTTCTCCTCACCCAGTTTTATTGACACACTATTCATGATCATTTCCATCACCATGCAAATAGTAATGGTGAAAGGGCACTCTTCTGCTTGACTCAATTTTTTATTGGAACCATTCCGTCTACCTTTTCTCTGTCTTTACACAAGTCACATTATTATCATACATATTCCTTATGCTCCTAGCCACTCCTCTTTATACGCCAGCCTCCTCCATTGTTTTCCAGACTTTCTTCATATCCACACTATCATATACTTTTACTAAATTCATGAATGCCATTAGAAGATTCTTTCAAAACTCATATCTATTTTCCATCAGCTGTCTAATTCCAAGTGTTAAATATATTGTCAACTTCTACTCTTTGAACCCATGTTGCTCCTCTCTCCATCTTCCCTTTACGCTTTTCCACATTCCCTTTTACAGAATATTTTCATACATTTTCATGTATTGACACATCAGTGATGCGTCTATTGTTTTCACACCTTTTCCTATCCCCTTTCTTGAATATTGGTAATATAATACTTTTTGTCCAATCCTCTGGCACTTTTTTCTCCTTCCACACTGCCTTTACTATTTTATACCCCCACTATAGACCCATTTCTCATGCTGTCGTTATCCTTTCCATTGTGAGTTCATCCACTCCTGGTGCATTTCCCTTCCTCATTCTTTTAAAGGCCTCTTCTCCCTCCTCACAGGTTGTCTGCTACTTCCTCCATTTATCCTTCTATTTTCTCCTCTTCTTCCTCTCTTACCAATTCTCTCCCCTTCAAATTAAACAATCTCTCAAATTCTAATTTCCAAAGCTTCTTTATCTCCTCATCCCCATTACTTTTTCATCCATTATGTGGACCCTCTTATTTTCCATCCTTCTTTGGCTCTCTTGACTATACAATACTTTCTTACTCCCTTATACACCAGTCTGTAACATTTTTGTCCACTCTTCAATCCATGTTTTTCTCCCTCTTAACTACTATCTTCTTTGCATTTCTCTTTTCCTTCCTTTACTTATCCTCAGTCCCTCTTGTTCTTTTTATGAACCATTCTCTAAATGTTCTGTTCTTAGCATTTACTGCTTTCTTTACGTTTCATTCCACTATGGAATTCCCTTACACTTTTTCTTTTCGCTCGTTATTCCTTATTTCTCTTTTTCACCATGCACTTTTTGAACCTTTTCCACTCCTGTTCTTCTCCCTTTATTTTGTCCTTGGGTGGTGCTCCTTTTACTCTTGCTTGAAAGTTCATTTTACACATTTAAAAGTGGGCCTATCTAACTATTACATTATTAAAAGTTATCTTTTTTACCTTTAAGTATTTGGTTGCAAAAACATTATACTCACTTTGCTTTGTTTGACAATTACAGTTTATAAATATGTTCATTTTCATTTCTAGTGATTTTTTGATCAAATGAGTTCTCTGTGATGTTAATACTTGATTATTTTTGGCGACTAAATGATTATATATTTAAATAATTTGAAAAACCCGTAAAGAATTTTTTTTTATAAATTTGTATTTACTGTCATTTTTGATTTTTTTTTAAAATAAACATAGTATAGTAACTTATAGATTACAGTTTTTTTTAAGATTGTGGTCAGGACACAAACTGGTGAACTGGTAGATCGGTTATCGCCTTGGGCTGTGTACGTTGTGCAGCCACCACGTTCTGAAGGATTTACTTATCGCCAAAAAGTTTGGAATCCTCCATCCCATGAGGTATTGTGTTAACTTATTCTCTGTAGTTAAAAGTAGTCTCTTAGTCTCTCACATCAAAATAATACAAGAAAGAAATGATAAGTTTATTTTCATACTCAAAATATAATGTAAACTTTAATTTGAAACTCCTATTTATAAACAAGGCTAAAACCAGTAAATTAATTTTTTCGGAAACGTTAAACTTTGCAATTGAACATGGTTACTTAACTGTTTTATAAGATATCCCTTGATCTCTTCTGAGTGCTTAATTGTCCTTACAACAAATTCTTAACAATTTAAAAAAGTATTATTTTAATATATTCCTTCAAGATAAATTTTTTTAATCAAATATATAAATGATTGTCTCCATTCCATATACTTTTGAAATGTCAGTTTTTATTTTAATTGTAAACATTATGCTTCATTGTAAAATATATCATAAAGGCTTTACTAAAGGTAACCTAACCTAGCCAACCAAACCAAACCTTAACTAAAACTAACCTAACAGATGGTCAAACATTTTATTTGATCCCTTTTAAGATTATTATTATTATTACCGCGTCTTATTACCCGTTCGGGTTATACGTACTTACGCTAATGTGCAATGGTAGGTTAATTGTGAGATGAAATGGAGGACCTACAGTTTAACGTGGGATCCGAACCACGGTGGAAGCCTGGAATTTCACACATTCATAAGTTGTACTTTTAAGAATTATAGAAAAAAGTGTTTAATACACACAATCAAATTAGGATGCTAAATAATTATAGACAATTTGGCTGGCTGGTTTTGAATAGATCAGTTTTCGTTAAAAAATTTGTATAACACTTGTCTACATTTTTATTTGAATAATTTAGGCCAACCATGTGGAACACCACTATAATAATTATTGTTTTTGATATTTGAATTATTAATATTATTATTGTTATGCTTAATTTTTGCTAAATCTTTAAATAATTTTAAATGTAATATGAATTTCAAGTTCATTGCAATTTTGAGGGGGGAAGAGTGATGAGTATGTTCTTGTGGTACACAGTAAGCAATTTAAAATAGTTCTTTTAAACATGAGGCCTTTGCTATTTTTTACATTGATAATCAATAAAACCCCCATCTAATCTCTATTTTTATTACAAAAGTGATTTTATTTTAAATTTTAAAGTTGAAATTTGGTGGGGTTTTGCCAATATTCTTTATCATCCCATTAAGGATTATGAATTAAAATCTCTGTGGCATATGTTAGACTGATTGTAAACTGCTATTGTTGTAGGATAATCCCAAAGATTTTATTATTTTAGCTAAATAAATTTTAATATTTTTGCTAAAATTAATATTATTACATTAGCATTGATCTTGTGACCTGCCTGTGAGCATATAAGCTGTTTGTATTATATGTGACACACTCTATGCATTAATCAAACAATTTAAGTACAGTAAGTCCTTGATTTAAATGGATATGAGTTAAGTGGATTTGTAGATACGTGGTTGGGGTACCTCGACTCACAACCAGCAAGACCTACTTTGGTGGCTGCTAGGTCTAAGGCATCATTCCGACAGTCGACTGGACTGCTGATGACGGAAGGATCAGTGTTTGAATCTTGGTCTGGTATACTGAGGGTTTTTTCTAAATTGTTTTCCACTGCCTCCACACAAATGTGGATACTTTTCTCTAAATTCAACCTTATTCATCCTTAATACTACGCATAATTAGTACATATGTGTACAACCCAAAGTGTAGTAAGATGCAGTGCTAAAAACAAATAGCAGCCTCAACTCCTAGGTAGCTTACACACAACTGATAGTGGTATCACCATTTTATTTGCTTCTAAGGTTTTGAAAATTAATTTTCCCAAAGTTTTATTTTGATAAGCAGAACTTGTTTAGGGTTTAGCTTTACTTATACTTTCAAACAAGCACACATGTCAAATCAATTTTATTTTAGCACCATTCATCTAACACAACATTTCAACTTGTGTAGGCACCTTAAAAACGAAGTGCATAAGTTTAGGAACTCCACTTATGTGTTATAATATTTCATAAAGAAAATAACTATATTCTGAAATAATAATCCAAACTCCAAAACATATTTTACAATGCTTAAATCTTAGTTATTGGTTATGTTTATATTTGATACAGAAATACCAGTTCAAGCATAAACGAGCAATAAAGCCTCAAAGTTTGAGAATCTATGAGTGTCATGTAGGCATAGCTACAGAAGAGCCAAAGGTTGGCTCATATTTGGAATTTGCTCGCAACATTATACCTCGCATTGTGAAGCAAGGTATTAGCCCTCTTACTATTTATTTTTAATAGCTTATTTTTTATATGATCCTTATAATAATTAGATATGTGCAATATATAATGTTCATTGTTCACCAAATTAACATTACAGGTTTGTATTGCTACTATTTGTAATTTAAATTTACTATGTTAGTAAAAAATTGTTACTAAGTAAAAATAAAAGTAAATTTCACTTGAAGTAAAGTAAATGAGATTTGATTAAATCATAATGGAGTTTATATGATAATTCACTAATAACTCCTTAAAGACTAAAAAATAAACTATCACATAGAGCTTTAAACAGCGATTCTTCATAAATTCACTGAGAAAAAAAATAGAGGGGCAGGAACTGCCTATTGAATAACTATAGACAAAACTAAATATCTAGTTAGTAGATTTATACACAGCTACCTATACTTTTGACTCACTATTTCTCTTTTTGAAACTGAATATTTATTAATGTTTGGACTACAATTAAGATTATATTAGGAGAAATTACTTTGCATCCTAGAACTAAATATTTTATTGAATAAAACTATAGCTATTGCTTTAATTTAGAACATTATGGTCCAACCTCTCTTGACTTGCGAACCAATCTCCAAATTACATCAAACATAAAAAAAATAACTTTTTAATATTTTTAAAAAATTACTTTAAACCAGAACACAAGCATCCTTCGTTTACCCTACTTACCTTTTTTTACCTTACTTTGTTCCACTATAGTTTGGTAAAAAAGTATCTAGTGAGATAGTACGAAAGTGTAATCACTCAAGTTAAGAATTCTATCTTTCAGTATAAGCCAAGTACACAATAGAATAGTATTATGGATGTACCAAATGGTTATTGGGATGGTTGAGCCATAAGTTTTTCAAGCCTGCTTATCATGCCTTTTCTATGATTTATCTAAAAAAAAATTTAGTTAAGTTAGCCAGAAGAAAACAGGTGCAGCATGTGAGTTTGACCACTTTGGTTCAGAGTAATAGTACTAAGATTAATTTTTTAATAGTTGTGTTTATTTACCAATTAACATAACCTTATCTTCATGTATCACTTAATTATTTAAATAAAAAATCACTATTGTTTTAGGTTATAATGCCATTCAGCTTATGGCCATTATGGAACATGCATACTATGCCAGTTTTGGTTATCAGGTTACAAATTTTTTTGCAGCTTCAAGGTGAGTCATTTGCATTTTACATTTTTACATCTTTTCCTTCTCATTTTATTTTAAGATTGTTATCACTAAGAGAAGGAAAAACCAAAGTCCTGTAAATTTTTGATTATTCATACATTATCAACTTTCACTGCATGTGTAAATGAAATTTGGTTCTCTATTAAAATTTAAACTTGATTTTTTTAAATATTTATATCACCTGAGTCTCAGTTTATTATTGATCTTTAGCATTGACAATGGCCAAGGCCAACACTAACAGTAAGTTTTATTTTAGCACCTTACATATATTTTGGCATAAAGTAATTAATCACACAAGGCCATAATGAGAACATGTTTTCACACGCTTTGTCAATAGTATCAACTACAAATAATTATTTGAAATGTTTTGACTATAGTCACCAAATTAACATCAGCTGTCATGTACGACTAAATGAAACAAAATCTTCTAGTTTTTACAACGGTCGAGAATAAGTGGAGGAACAAAATATACGGGCTCCATCTTCCTTTGTTCATTATAAAAATTGTTTTACTTAGCACTTATTTTATTTCTTTGTTTTCCATATTAAGTCTAATTGTTTGTAATTGTATATTTTATATAAATAATAATAAATTATTTGTTCAAACACACAGAATCTTATTATTTAATCATTGTTAAAAATACATTTATAAAGCTTGGTTTTTCATTATTTGTGTATTTTCATACTAAATTTAATTATTACTATAATGAAGATTTCAAGTTACCCATATCATTTTTCCAGCCGCTATGGTACACCAGATGAATTGAAACAATTGATTGATGTGGCCCACCAAAATGATTTGTATATATTATTGGATGTTGTACACTCCCATGCTTCTAAAAATGTTCTGGATGGCTTGAATCAGTTTGATGGAACTAACAGCTGCTTCTTTCATGATGGGGCAAGAGGAGAACACTCCTTGTGGGATAGCCGCCTTTTCAATTACTCAGAGTAAATATAAGCATGTTAATAAAATTATAGCCAATAAAATCATTTTAAAAATATAATGGTAATTCCTTAAATTAAACCATGAAATAAATAGTGTATGTGTTAAAAATCACATAAAAAGGAGTCAAACTCAATATTTCTTAGTAGAATCCGACACTTAAGCTCAGTCAATAGCGTATCTGCCTACTTAGCTAAAGGTCCCGGCATGGCCGAAAAATTTATCATTAGGGAAATGTGGGTTTACCCTTTCACATTGATAAATTAACAGCCGGGGACTGGATGTTGTGCCTCTCCTAGTCTTAAGTTAGATTATAAGGCATATGAAGCTATGATAGGCCTAGCCAGCTGGTAGCGAAAAATATGACTTGAATAAAAAACTGGGGTGACCTGGTGGTCTAGGGGTAAGGTGTCAGACTTCTGTGCTGGGAGTCCAAGGTGCAATCCTCAGTCCCGGCACAGATTTATCTGATTGTCAAACCCTTCCTTCACCTCTGACAAGGCGTGTATTAATCACAACTTGTGAATTTGAGGAGTACCAGGTCTCCTAAGTGGTTCGGATTCCACGTTAAACTGTAGGTCCTCCATTTCATCTCACAATCACCCTACCATTTCAATTAATGTAAGTGTGTATAACCTTAATGGGTATTATTATTATTAATAATAATAATAATAATAATAAACTCACCCGGACCAGAGGCTGGAAACAATATTGGATGTAAAACAATATTTTAGTAGAAGACCATCTCACATATCCCTAATAGGCTTTGCCTTTAAAAACAAGTAACTTCGTACCCTTGCCCTTGATGCAATTTTTGGGTAGCTCAGTGATAGTACCATTTGTGCATCAAAACAAGGGTTCTAGTTTCAAGTCTCCTGTCCAGGTGCCATTACTCAAAAAATATTTAAATTTAATTTTCACTTTATTCATTAATTTTCAAATGCTGCATGATCATTTCTAATTATGTAGTTTATATGGATATACTTAATAATTTTTATGATATCTATAAAAATTGAATTCGTCATGTCTACAATTTAAAATAGATGTAGATAGTAAATGATATAGTTTACATGGCTAAACAATAATAAACAGTTTTTGTTTCAGACATAAATTGTGTTGTAAAATATTTTTATTTTCTTTAGCTATGTTTTTCTTTAGCAATAAAAAGGGGATTTGTCTTGTCTAAAATTTGAAAATAAATAAACATAATATAAAAATGCATCACACATAAAATCTGTTGTAAAATATTTTCCTTAATATGAAAATGATTTTACCCATGTACCAAATAATAATAATAATAATAAAATCTTAACCGCCTCTGTGGCGTAGTTAGCTAACGCGCTAGTTTCGTGTTGGGCTAGACTGCCGAGGACTGGAAGATCGAGGTTCAAATCTCCCTGGGGTGAACTGGGGACGGTTTTTCCTAAATGGTTTTCCACTCTCCCTCCACGCAAATGTGAGCTCACTTCCTCTATATTGTACCTTCCCAATTCCTAACCCATTAGCGTATAACCCGAACGGGTAGTAAGATGCGGTGCTAAATAAATAAAATAAAATCTTGTGTTTAAAACTGATATTGTGTTTTTTTCTTATAGGTATGAAGTTTTGAGATTTTTACTGTCTAATTTACGGTGGTACATTGAAGAATACAACTTTGATGGATTTAGGTTAGTGGTTTTCAATCATACCTAAATTTCACTCACTGGGATTGCACTATGGACTAACTCTTGTCAATCTTAAAATGGAATGTATAAGGCACGCGGTTTCCCTGAAGTAGACAGGATACAATCCTTGTTAGAAAATCTGGACATTACATGTGTGACATTTCTCAATACTCATTGAAATACTCGAGAAAAATTGTATTTTATTACCAACAAGTGTGGTTGTGTTGGTCGGCTACATTTGTGATTCAGCTGCCAAGCACAATAAAACCTTTTTCACCAGTGCTGCATGTCACTTTGTGTTCAGAATAGGGGGTCATGTTAAATCTATTTGTATTTAATTAAGGAAATTTAAATTTAAATCAATTTTAATTTATCCGTTAACATATTTTGATTACTTAACTGGCATATAATTACCATTTTTTTAATGTTTCGATTTGAGTGCATCTGTGTATTTTTAATGTTTTTAAATAACTGTAAATGGAAATAATATACAGAGGTTAATTTAGGTGAACATTTTTTTATACTTATTTAGTCATAACGGGGGATGGGACCCTCGATTCCTTAAGGATATTTGAGATTTTGAGAAAATTTCAAATTCGAGACTCAAAAATGATATATTTTCAATTTTTCATTTGAAATTTGTTTTAGAGCTTTAATGTTGTTAATTGGCTACCTAATTATTATTATAGGATAAACTTCACAACCCAGCCTTCGACCATTAATTTAACACTTAACTGAATGTATGAATGTTATAAGAAATTGATTAATAGAACGAATGTTAACATTTATTACTATTTATATTTCACCCGCCTCGGTGGCGTAGGTGGCTAACGCGCTAGTCGTGTTGAGCTCGACTGCTGAGGACGAGGAGATCAAGGTTCGAATCTCGGTCGGATGAACTGGGGGGACCTAATCCATTAGCGTAATTAGTACTTAAAGCGTATAACCCGAACAGGTAGTAAGAAGCGGTGCTAAAATAATAATAATATTTATATTTCCTTGTGCTAATAATTTTTTCCAGGATTCGGGATTCAAAGGTAAATTGGAGATTTAGATTCTTTAAATAGTGGATTTGACCCAACTCTAGTTATAAAGCTAGTAACTAATTACATTAATATTTAAAATTTGTACAAACCTATGTAATGACTTTAGGGTAAATATGTTTTGTTTTATTTATTGCAATTAATTTATTTAACCATATGCTAGTTTCATATTTATTGATTTCATCAAAAAATAATCTTATTTTTTAACGCCTACAACCATATTTCTACTAGATAAAATAAATAGTTGTGTTGTAATATGCTCTAATAAACTACATATTAATTGATGAATTCATGCAAAATTAATTTCATTTGTTAATAACTTGATAAGGTTTGATGGTGTCACATCAATGCTGTATCATTCCCGAGGGATTGGGGAAGGTTTCAGTGGAAATTATGATGAATACTTTGGCCTAAATGTCGATACTGAGGCTGTGGTGTACCTTATGCTCGCTAATTTTATGCTCCATGAGCTCTACCCTGATGTAGTTACTATTGCAGAGGTAAATATATATTTCAATTAAATATTATAAGCTTAAATTTCAAATATACTTATCATGGCTAAAAGTAATCAGTAATGACCAGCACACTTCCTGGGCAGTAACTTTACAGTATAAATTGTTGAACTAACTCGATAGCATAAACAAAAACACATTTATAAACAATACACATACTTTCACAAGCCACAGGTGTCCTAACAGGAAACCACTTGAGGAATCCATCGGTGACTTGTGAAAGCTCGTGCCCAGATTAGTTTTGGTTTGTTTTAGTATGTTGAATCAAAAATGTATACTGTAGCATTAATAGCCAGGAAATTGTGTAGGCTATTCAACTTAACTTTTAACCTAGATGCATCACATTGCTCTCTTCCCAAACAACTGTAGGGATCTATAATCCACTAGTTTTGTATCAAGGTGGGTATGTATATTACCATTCTATTTATTACAGGATGTGTCGGGTATGCCAGCTACTTGTCGTCCAGTTAAAGAAGGTGGCATAGGATTTGACTATCGGTTGGCGATGGCCATTCCAGACAAGTGGATCAAGTTATTGAAAGAAGTGAAAGATGATGATTGGGAGATGGGTAACATCGTTCACACTCTAACAAACAGGCGTTGGATGGAAAATACGGTTGCCTATGCAGAATCTCATGATCAGGTGACAGGTCTATTTATATACCCTTGGAATTTAATTAATACATTTATGATATTATTTCTTATATTTTCATTACATAAAAAATATATATAAAATTAGAACACTACTTTAACCTTCTTGCATAAGATTTTCTCTAAATAACAAGGTAAACATATATACACAGATTGAAATAAAGACATCTTATCAGATGACATTCTGATAGAGAGATGGTGTGAATACAAAATACAGAATAATGATATCAAACAGAGATTTTAACCCTAGTTAGATTTACATACTGGCCGCTCTACCAACATAGTTATCTGACCACTCCCGGTCAGTGTGTCATTCAATTATATAAACCTCATTATTTATGTGACTAAGAAGTATTACCGTTATGTGTTCACATAGTTTATCGAATACTTTATTTACTGTGTCTATTTCTCTAGTGCTATGGGTATTATTGACAAAATGGTCTATCTGCAACTTAATTAAATCTATGTAAATAAAATATAGTGTCTAAAAGGAATATTAAAATTTAAAACAAAGTTTTATATATTGATTATCTATTGATGGATCAAGTGCAATATTTATATGTTACTTTATAGGTAATCATTCTAAATTGGTTATTAATAAAGATGGTCAAATCCTATATTTCTTGAATTCAAATTCAAATTCATGAATTTTTAAAAATATACAATTTTAGTTAATATGAAATTATATAAAATTTAATGAAAAAAAAAGTAATTTGAAGCTTGGTACCACTGACAAATAATATTTATTTTTTCATGTCCATTATGTCATGCATAACCAAGATATCTTCTTTTTTTTACTTAACTAAGATTGTATTAACACAAAATGTTGAATCGGGTGAGTAAATGTATGTTATGGAATGTTCTATCCAACACCTTAGCTCAGTCGGTAGTGTGTCTGTCTACTGCGCTGTCTGCCGAGCTAGATTCCCGGCATGGCCGAAAAATTTATCATTGGTGAAATGTGGGCTTACATTTTCACAACGATGAATTAATGGCTGGGGTCTTACTATGTTGCCTGTTCTATTCTCGAGTTATATTATAAGGCATATTTAAGCTATGACAGGCTTAGCAAGCCAGTAGTGGAAAATATATGTTTTGAATAAACACACAGGCTGGAAACAGTAATGGAGGTAAAGTATGGAATTTTCTGAGAGAGTATGGTGTGGATGCATGGTTAATAAATGCAATTATGGTTGTGTTTGATGAAAGTAAAGTATGCGTTAGGTTGGATGTAGCTTTAAGCAAATGATTTGACATTGAACAAGGGGTTAGACAAGTTTGTGTTATGTCTCCCTGATTTAGTGTTTTAATGGATAAGTGTTTCTGTTAGTGGGAAAAGTTTATGAAATCTTCTCTCGGTAAAGGATGGTCCTCATTTGTTATGTATCTAATACACAGTAAGAACTGCTCCTGACTAGATGGATCAAGGCTTTCGTCTCCAATAATAGAGAAACACACTGCACCGTTGATATTTTTGGCTAATTTTTCTTGAATTTGCGGCCCACAAATGCTTATAATATCATTTTGAATTTCCGGGCTGAAGTAGGATGCATTCCTGTAGCCATGAAGTATGTGGTTCTTTAGTTTTTCATCATTGTTCACTTAGTACCTTATGAAAGCCATGAACTTTCCATCTTTTTTCTCATACTTTTCAAGAGTGATAGGGTCACTATCCCTTTGGAGGGGAAGATCATTTTCTCCACAAAATATGATTGCTTTTATGATGGGTATAATATAATCTCTATTCTCTTATTGCTATCTCCTTATCTTACTATCCAAAATAGTAGTCTATTTTATCTGAAGTCACATTCAAAAAGTTATCGGCAAAAACTATTGGTGACCTATGGTAACTTCTTTTTGAGTGGTCCTGAAACTTTTCCACAACATACCTCCACTTTATAAACTGTTGTTCTACCAATGAGGCCATCCATACTGACAGGTCACCTAAGTTCCCTACACATTTTAATGCAAAGAGACTGCAATACTTACAGTAAGCTCAATCCTTAAGCTTAGAGTAAGCAAGCCATTCCTATCTTTGTGCCAATCATTCTAAAATTTCAGATCTTTCTTCTGAAACTGGCTTAAAGGAAATTTTAATGCTAACACTGCAGGTGTCTATGAATAGACTATCTAGAAACATTACCATTTCGTTTATTTGCGGATGAATCACAGATACAACTGACTCCAGTTCTGTTGTAATAAGGGGTTATATATGACAAGGGAGGGGAAGGAAGTTACCATGGTAGCCCGCGAAGGATAAGAAATCCTTCGAAAAGGTTTTCTTTTTATCCCTTTAGTCCTTTACAGAGGTACATCAATATTCAGTTTTTTTAAATTTATCTTCTTTTTTAATTTTTTCTTATAATTTTTTTCCATTTTCTTTTCCTTCATTTTTTTCCTTCCCAGAAGGGAGGTGTCCAAAGTCCCCAAAGCCACCCACCTCCTGTCTATGTACCTGCTGGACATTTAAAAAAAATTGATACCCTAGAACCTATTTGGAATGGTCTTTGCATGGAGATTTTTTTGAAAATTACATACCCCTAGAAGCCATTGAGCATGGTCTTAGTTTGGGAAATTTTTGAAAATTATTTAGGGGTTTTGAGGTGGCAATTGTTCCATTTGCCCTCGTCCCTTGGGGGGCACCACAATGGGTTACTAAGCTGTGGTAATACCTGATTATTAATTGACTGTAATTAATATCACTTTGTGATTGAATTAATATTATGATTGTTCCCTAAATGATTTAGATTTGTTAAGTGTGAATTTTATTTCTTTATTAAAATATTGATACAATATTTATACATTATTATAATATTCCCAAGACTAATACTGTATATCACTCTACTTGGACCCATATGTATGATCTAAGATGTTAGTCTCACATTGCACTTGGCCACCTTGGTCAATGTTCAAATTCAGGTTGTGTATACTTTTAATGGTTTTCCATGCGTGATTTTCACTGGTTTTCTCACTCTCTCTTCATTATAGTATGAGTGAACTTTCTTTAAACATTTTTCCTCATCTCTACCTATTATAACAAGCTGTGGTTGAAAATTCTTACTATAAATTTTGAAAACTCTGTTTTTAATTGTAATAATTTTTTTAATGAAATGCTCATTTTTAGGCTTTAGTTGGAGACAAAACTATTGCCTTTTGGTTGATGGACAAGGAAATGTATACACATATGGCTACCAACTCTGAACCATCACCTATTATAGATCGTGGTATCGCGCTGCATAAAATGATTAGACTTGTTACTCATGCTTTAGGTGGAGAGGCTTATTTGAATTTCATAGGTAAGTTTGCACTTAGAATTTATTTTATAAGGTAATTTAAAGAAATAATTCTGATAGTTAAACCCACTGTATATTTTAAAGTAATTGATTTAAAAAAAAATACTAATATTTCATAATGAGGTTAAACAAAATTGAATTTCCCTAGATAACTTTTTTCTAAGAAAAAGTACCTCAATAGCTCAATTATGTTGGTATGGTTTTTGTGAGTTTTTCAAAATGTTTTATTGTAGCTTTATTTTGTAAAATTACTATTTAAATATTATAAAAAATAAGAATGGGCTAATAAAATATAGCCTTTATTCCTTAGGAGCAAGTAGAATTTTATTCATCTCGCCAAAGGAATAAACTTACATGTATTAGACAGACCCCTTTTTAACAGTCATATATTTTCATGTACTAAAATGTGTATTCTGCAGCTGTCCCTTTTGACATGAATTTAATTTTGTCAGCTATAAGATAAACATATTCAACTTTGTCAATGTTAGTTACTCTACAGTAGTTTGTACATGCTATCATATATTCTATTTATACCATTTATTTTAATATGTATTTTAAAACCTATGATAACCAAAATGTGTAATCATAGTTATTTTAAGTAAATAGCCTGGTATATACAGTAGGGCTCTGCGAGTACTTGTATTCCGAGCTTTGAGCCGAGCTTGTCGCTTAAGCTCAAGTTCAAGATCGAAAGTTTTGTAAGATCGTCATTTTCGAGCTTCCACTTGATGTACTTAATAATCAATTTTTAAAACGCAATAGTAATCATAGTTTATTTAATTGAGATAATATCAGCATTTCCAATTATAAGTCATTCAATTACTTAACACAATGTTAAAAATTAATTTCAATTTTCACATTAATAATGTAATCGAGCTTTTAAACCACTTTCGACCAGTAAATTTATTCAATATTGTCATCCATTTTGAATTATACTTGATTGAATTTGTTTACTTGTATTGCCATGACAAAGCAATGAAAATAAAAATAGATAAGAAGATTAATAATAATCGAATGATTCTTTTTACTATTTTTATCTGGTCCCTATCTAAAATAATCATTTATGTTAAATTAAAAATGTAATATCAAGAATATACTATTCTAGTAAATGTTTTCAAACTTAAGATATTTAAAACTTGTATACATTTAGCTACAAAACTAGCTCTAGTGTAGTTAATATTTAGTTGTAGAATTATGTTGGTTAACCTGTTTAAAATCAATGTTGATCTTATTTATTGCAATATACATTTTATCAAACTTAACACAATTATATTAAAAAAGCATTTACTCTTTCATATTGTTTGTTAGAAATATTATTTTAGTCATATTATTTTTATTCTAAAGTATCAGCATCGACTTTTATAAGCATTAAACATTGAATTGAAGTAAATTTATTAATAAGATAATGTCTAACGAAAGCCCCTACAACGCGCATGTGCAACTGTGCATAGAGGAATAGAAATTGAACAGAAGACGTGAATATGCACAATTACACTAAGGAATAATAAACTCAAATTTCTAATTGTTTATGGTTCTTATGTTTAAATTACATTACTGAAGCATATTTTGGGGATATATTAGTTTATTAAAATGCCAATTTTATTAACTTTTTATCAAGACATTGTAGAAACACTCTACAATAATGTAAAGTGACAGTAAAGGAAGCCAAGCTGAAAGGATATTTAGGTTAGGCCTGGATATAAACAAACACACTTCTGTATTTTCTTCAAACTTCCACAGTTTCACATTGTTTTTAATTTTCGTGAATATTACTTATTCGTATGAAGAGACATAAATGAGAAAGTAATATTCCCGAAAAATCAAACTAGTGTTCTTGTTAGTGTAATTTTAATTAGTTAATTAGACATTAGTGTTCTTATTTTAAAATTGTGTTTTATAAGTGTTATTTATAATTTAAAAACCAATGTTTCCATTTTTTTAAATTTATATTTTAAGAACATGTGTTTTAATATACTTTTTAACATTTTAAAATTATGAATATACTCTAACTCGACTCGAATTCAGGAGCTTTTAGAAATACTTGGCTCGAATGAAAAAAACCAAGCTCGCAGACCCTTAATATACAATATAACAATCCCTCTTAGAACAAAATACCCTTGTTTTATTCTCATTTCTATCATAAATATTAACTATTGCAAGGTCTAGAAAAACACAATTTCTTCTGCACTTTATATTTGTTAGATTTGAGTAATTGATTAAGATACTTATTTATAAATAAAACCCTTTTAACTGTAGATTATTTTAGAATGCAAAAGCCTCACTATATTACAATACTCATATTACTGCCCATGGTCTCCATTTCTCATTTAATTTGATCTGAATGTTCGTTTTCATACACACCTAACATTTTAAGGAATTAAATTGCCTCTTTCACCAACTCAAACCAATAGTTTATCTATTTCATGCATATTCAATTGAATGAACAAATTAGGACAAGATTAAATCAACTGACAAGGTGTCTAACAAACTTTGTTTATTAACCCATAAAAGTGATATTTGGGTTGGAGGATACCTATCCACTCAACGTAACTATTAGCCCAGAGAGCAAATGAATAGAGGAAACCAAAATTAATTACTGTATGTCTTTATTCATTTTTAATATATATTTATTTCCTACCTTTTGGTTTATTATGTTTCACCTATTTCATAAAACCCATATATATATGTTTATATATTTTTTGCAGGTAACGAATTTGGTCATCCAGAATGGCTAGATTTTCCTCGAGTTGGCAACAATGATTCTTATCATTATGCCAGACGCCAGTGGCACCTCGTTGATGATGGCAATTTAAAATATAAATATCTGAATGCTTTTGATGAGGCAATGAATAAGCTTGAGGAACGGTTTGGATGGCTTCACAAAAACCCAGTAAGAATATGTCTTATTACAAATTTAAGTCTAAATTAGATTCTGTATCTAATCTTAATTTAGTTTTTAATTCCCATGTTTTTGCACTAGGTGGCTAAGTTGGGGAGTCATAAATGCGCTGTCTCAAATTTACAAACATTTGGACTTTGTGATTTATTTTTGGTAATTTAATAGTGTTTATTAACATTATTATCGATCAACCTTTATGGTTTTGAGTAAAGGATTTGCCTCAGGACCCAATGTTCATGGGTTTAAACCAAGCTTGGGTTGAAGGATTTTGCTTGAGTGATAAAATTTCATAACACAACTTCCTTTGGGGGAAGGGAGAGGGTAGAAAGCTGTTGGTTCTATATCAATTGTGGCATGTAAGAGAACCCTGGAAAGTTTGTGAAAATACCTTTCTAGTCAAAATTTGTATGCCATTTCGCTCTCATGCATAGAATTCTCATCTCTTTATATACACAGTTGGCTTAGAAAGTGTACGTCAAATACCTCAAAATATAAAATAATAAAAAAAACTTATCTAATGTCAAAAAACATCTAAATTGGTTTAGTCACTTTGTTCTATCTACTAGGTCAATTTTACTAAACTATCTTTTCTAAATAATTCATGAATTTCATATAATGAGATTTGTCTGTTTGAAACTATTGCTTAGAAATCTTTATTTCAGTACATTGTGGTTATAAATAAACAAAAATAAATAAATAAATAAAATAGCCTTTAATACAATAATTGTCCACTTCGGTGACCACGTGGTCTAAGGTGCTAGCTACTCTTGCACTAGACTTGACTGCCGGGTACCAGGAAATCAGGGTTCGATCCTGATTGGGTGTACTGAGGGTGGTTTTCTTAAATGGTTTTTCACCATCCGTCCATGAAAATGAGGATATACTTCCTCTAAATTAAACTTCCCTAACCCCTAACATATTAGTGTAATTAGTAGTCATAACCTGAATGGACAGTAAGACGCTAAAAATAACTAAATACAATACTTGATTAATTTATTCCAGTTAGACCATTCACTCAAATAACTGGGAATTCCTTGTGGAGGCTAATATTTTCAATTTGGTACATACGCCTTTCCTCTCATGGGTAAACTGAAGCTTCTCACAGTCGGTGACCTGGCGGTCTAGGGGTAAGGTGTCAGACTTCTATGCTGGCGACCGGGGTTCAATCCCCGGTCCTGGCAAAGATTTATCTGATTACCAAACCCTTCCTTCACCTCTGACAAGACATCTTGTGAATGTGGGGAATGCCAGGCCTCCACCGTGGTTCGGATTCCACGTTAAACTGTAGGTCCTCCATTTNTCCTTCATTTCATCTCACAATCACCCTACCATTACACATTAGCGTAAGTGCGTATAACCCGAACGGGTAGTAAGACGCGGTGCTAATAATAATAATAATAATAATAATAATAATAATAATAAGCTTCTCAGTCAGTAAGTGTAGTTGTTACTAAACATTTATTATCTATTGTTGCTGCTTCTCTCAAATCGTGGGGTTAAGTGTCAAGGTGGCATAGTGGGATGTTTGGGCAGTGGAAAATAATTGTGGGGTTAGTTTTGATTTTGTTAATTTAAATAAATTATTTACTATAGGAGTGTTTAAAGGTGATGTAGGTTTTAGAAATAGTTGGAAGAGTTTAGAAAAAGGTCCTCAGTCTATCGATGTTCCTACTTGGCAGTTTCGCGCCCTGACCTATCTTCAGTATTATAACTCTAACTTGTCTCATCCTCTCCTGAAAGGGTCTAAAACTCGCTGTTATATACCAAAAAGTGAGGGGTGTTTCCCTTAAGTTACTAGTTTTACTAATACCCTATTATTTTTTAAATTTAAATTTTTATCTTAATTATATTTATTTTATCTAGGTTCTGAGCTACATGTTAGGAATCGGGATAAATAGTGTAAATAAATAAATACTCTATGTTATGCTAATTGGCAAAACAATCTATGTTTTTGAAAACATTACCTGGGACATGAATGTAATTGCTGACTTAAAACAATTGACAATATGAGTTCTTATGCTTACTTCATCTTTGCATGCTTTAGATTACCTAAGGCTGCAAGCTACACACCTATATTGTTTCTTTCTTCACTGAACTCTTGAATCTCCCCACACTGGTGGTCACACATCAGTAGCTCAATAAAATAAATTGCATGTGACTGAGAGGTCTGGGTTAAGATCTTGGCTCCCTGCACTGGGTGTGGTTTTTCCCCATTTTATTTATAACTATGGTTCTCTCCCCATATGATGAGAGTGTACTTCTTCTAAAAATCCCCTTATTTAAACCTTAAATTAAGCTAATTGCTAATATATATGGTATATGGTGGTAAGGTATATGGTGTTCTACATATTAGTAATTTTTAATTAATCAAATTAATTAATTGATTGGCTAAAACATTTGCCCAGTTGGTAACTTGCCTAACTACTGAGCTAAAGGTCCTGGGTTTGATTCTTGTCATGGCCTAAAAATGTGTCATTGGTGAATTATGGGTTCCCCTTTCAAAGTGATGAATTAACGGCCGAAGGATGGATGTTGTGTCTTTTTTAGATCTAAGTTAGTCAAGAGCTGATATAATCAGTCAGTTCAGTAAGTACAAGTTAAATAACTCAAATAAAAATAATTACAGTCAACTCTCGATTCTACAACCCCAAGAATAGTGTCCCTCTCGAAGTAATGACCCTTTTACGGGGAACCGTGAAAAATGTGGGAAAAGAGGTCAAAATTTTAAGGAAATCGCCGTAAAATATGTTTGTTGCACTTATTTAGGTCGCTGCATTGCGATTATCTTTGTGAGTGATCTATTACTAGTAGCTGGGGTGGGTCAGGTATAAAAATAGACACCACCCATCAATGCCGCCAATAGCACTTGACTCTGTCCACCCCCTCCCACAAACAGGACAATGTTTCCCTGTGCGCGACTGCCTCTACATCAGGTGCCAGGCTTATTTTTGCCATTGTTATTTCGATTATCGATTTGGTTACATTTTTGGTTTGATTTTGTGAACAATTTTTGACAACCCACGCTATTCTTTTTATTTAATACAAACTTATAATTTAGATGAAATGAATGGAAAGAGGACCTTCTTGACACTCATTAAGATGTACGAGATCATCCAGGAAGTGGATGAGAAGATTACAAAGACAGATTGCGCGGCGACATGGGATTCCGAAGTCGTCACTTTTCATGATTCTCCACATGAATCTGGAGCAGGCTATGCTGGAGTGGTTCAACCAGCATAGAGTGCAAAAACGTGCCTATAAACGTACCGATGATGCAGAAGAAGGCCGATTAATTTGCCCTGAGGTTGGGTATAGAAAACTTTGTGTGTTCAAGTGGGTGGCTAGAGCGTTTCAAAGTGCGTCACAGAATGTCCAGCCACAAGGTCGTTGGTTAAAGCACATCGGTCGACCCAACACCGGTGAGGGAGTGGATGCCCTTGCTCCAAAACATCCTTAGGCACTATCAGCCTCAAGATGTATACAACGCTGATAGGCTTGGGATGTTCTACAACCTTATGCCAGATCACACTCTTGCTGTCAAAGGGGATATGTGCAAGGGTGCTAATAGGAGCAAGGATCGCCTCACCGTCATTCTGTGCTGCAACATTGACGGCAATGATAAGATGAAGCCCATAGTGATCAGGAAGTTAGGGAAACCCCGGGGTTTCAAGGGCAACATCCTGCCTTTGACTATGATTTTAATAAAAAGGCATGGATTACCTCGGGGGTGTTCACAAGGTGGCTTCAAAGCTTCGATTCAAAGATAGACGTCGCAAATAGAAAGGTTTTGCTCTTCATAGACAATTTCCCCGCACATCCTGCTTTTGACAAACTCATGAACATCAAGCTGGTGTTTCCGCCAAAGAACACAACCAGCATGCTTCAGCCCCTGGACCAGGGGATAATTCAGCAAGTGAAGGTGAAGTTCTGCGAGAGGCTTGTGCGGAGTATGGTGTGGAATCTCAACATGGACAAGGAGGTCAAAAAGTGGGACGTGTTCAGGACCTTGGAAGGAATCCTCGCCAGTTGGAGTGCCGTGAGACCGGCGGTAATCGCCAACTGATTCCGACATGCCCACTTTGTCCTACCAGTCAACGAAGAGGCTGCCGTTCGTATGTTTCCCACTGCTGCCAGCGCCGAAGACCCAGACGACCCACTGCCAGTGGACGCCAGTTCCCAGCCAGGCCCCTACACGGAACCGCAGGTGGGCCCCTCCATGGAACCGCATCCTGTCTCAACAACAGCACCTTCGTCTGCCCACCTGACTTTCACTCGGCTGTGCGACGAGGAAACGTGGCAGAGATTAGCCCCAGACTGCACATACGAGGAGGAAGACGATGACATCACAGTTTGGGGCACCCTCGATGACGCCGATATAATCATGGAACATCGGGAGTCCAGCAATGAAGAGGGGAGGAAGAAATGGAAGAAGAGCCTGAAGAACACCCCATGACGAAAGATGTCCTGAAAGCCGGGGACGTCTACTCAAGAGCGAGCGCCAGGGCGCCAGCGGAGAGCTGTGGCCCCAGTTTTATAATGTGAAAGACTTCGTCAAGACAACTGGCGCTAAGAAGAAGCAGACATCCATCATGGACTTCTTCAAGAAATAGTTAGGGTATTTTTGCGTATGAGGGTAGGAGGTTGTACAAAGTTGGTTAAAATTCCAATAACGACCCTCTTCCAGGGAACTGTGAAAGGTCGTAGAATCGAGAGTTGACTGTAATTAATTTGCATGAAGCCCAAACGGAAAGTAAAATGCATTGTTAAAAAAAAATCAATCAAACTCCCAAGTAAAACTACACTGTCTGATTTTTTAATTTTTTTTTTAAATAGGGTTTATTTGATTTAACTTTGCTCATTCATATAAAATATTTCAATTTCAATTGTATAATGTGTTTATACTATTTATTATGTTTGTTATAATGTGTGTATACTATTTATTATGTNTTGTATAATGTGTTTATACTATTTATTATGTTTGTTATAATGTGTGTATACTATTTATTATGTTTGTTATTGTGTGTTTATACTATTTATTATGTTTGTTACATACACCATACGGACAATTTTGGGTAATCGCATTGCATAGGAGTGTTGGTGTAGCATTTTATTAACTACCCACTTCAGTGGCCAAATGGTCTAAAGTGCTACTCTCGCAGTAGACTAAACTACCAATGATGGGAAGATCGAAATTTGAATCTCGGTCGGGTGTAATGAGTGTGATTTTTCCAAAATGATTATCACTTTCCCTCCACACAAATGCGGATACACCTCCTCTAAATATAACCTTCCTAATTTCTAAAACCATTAGTTTAATTACTACATAAATGTATAACTCGATCTGGCAGTAAGACACAATGACCTTTTTTTTAAGGTTAAATCTTTTCAGATTAGTCATGTCATTTATTAATAGTTAAGGATTTTACATTCTATACTGGTCATTTAAGGTTTTTTTTAATGAATGTAACTAAATTATTTAATTACTTCTAGGCATATGTAAGCTGGAAACATGAAGATGACAAGGTGATTGTGTTTGAACGAGCTGATTTAGTGTTCATATTCAACTTCCATCCTACAAAGAGCTTCACCAATTATCGTATTGGTGTTGAAATACCAGGAACTTACAAAGTTTGCCTTAATTCAGATGATGAGCAATTTGGTGGCTTCAAACGAGTGGACAACAATGTCCCCCACTACACCTATCCTGAACATTTTGCAAATCGTCAAAATTCTCTAATGGTTAGTAACTATCATATCTCAGACATAATTTATTTGTATTATATTCATAGTTAAAATCTTTTGATACAAGAAATCAAGTAGCAGAGCCTAAATTGTTGGAAATAAAGTAATAATTTTATTGGATATTCAATTTGAATCCATTCAGTTTTTTAACAGGACACAGGCACGTGTTAATACATATAATTAGAGTTTATTGTAATGGTTGTGGCTGTGTATTTTTGTAATCAAGTTCAAGGTAATTTCCCTTTCTCCATAATTTATAGATGCTCTTGAATGGACAGTCAACCTTGCAGTCATTATGGTATAATTTAGACAAACATTGAACATTACTCATAAAACTTTAATTCAAACTTTAACATACCATGCACAGTCATTTTAATCCAAGCACTTGTATTATAAATGTAAATTTTAAAGAATGTAAACGGAGTCTGTAACAGTTTGCCAATATCTGTCTGACACTAATAATCAGAACAGGCTTCTAATAATTTTATTCTGTGCCATACTTTAAAACACATGCACTACAAATCAAGGTCAGCCCATTTTCCTAATAAACCTCTATTGTGTGGCAAGCATTATTTTAAATTTTCTCAGAACCATTTATTTACTTATCTAATAAGGTTTGTCTTTAACAAAGTATTTTTTAAAATTTGTCCGATGTTCACGGTCATTCATCATTCATAGTTTAAATACCAACACCGAACTACCATTGGCAGCGTGTCCGATTATATAGCTCAAAGTGGCTGGTAAGTTAATATCTCCAACACAGACTTTACTTTAAACTATGAGAGCCGAATGTCTGAGCCTGGGATTAATCCTGCATAGCTCACAGTCTGTGGTAAAGCATTTGTGCGGTAAGCCAAGTCCTTCTGGTTCGTTTCCTGTTCCTAGGTGTAATTTTTCAAATATATTTAAATACATTTCTGTGAACAGCTGCCATCTGTAATTTCACCAACCTGTACCCATAAAATTAATTTTTTTTAAATGTTGGCCACAAATTGTTATAATTATAATAGTTTAGTTCTCTCACTATGAACAACACTTAAGTTCAATTTTTTGATTTTTAATGTATGAATTTATTTGTTTCAGGTTTACATACCATCACGCACTGTATTAGTGTTTGCTCGTGGCTGATTGGTAGCTCCTATTAGCTTTATTTCCAACACCACTTCGCTCAAAACTTTGTTATATAGGTCCTACATTAATTTTTAGAAACATTTTAATTTGACTGAATGTAGTGGATGATGTTATTTTAGATCTGTGAATTTTCATCATAGTATGTTATAGTATAAAAGTAGAATAGCTCCTTGTGCGAATAAGTTACGCATACAAATCTTAATTTTATGTAAGTAAAGCATATTGATTAGAAACATATAAAAAATAAAATAACCCTTTTAAATACTAATTAGGATGAATTGGAAAATATATATTTCAAAACTACACGTTTACATGACCAAAACCTCATACAAAGATACAATTATGTTCATTAAAATTGTCATGAAAGCAAAAAATATTAAACACTAAAATATACAACTTGATTTAAAATAAAGCAAAGAAGGCATTAAAAAATAATCTTTAAAAATAAAAGATATATAAATAAAACAAATTCACACTAGTCCTTACACCAATTTCTGATCCCTAAGGATATTCTAAAAGAATTGGTTTTGTGGTTTTTCTTATTCCATATATAACTAGTAGTGTTTAATTGTATCTTTGTACAAATATACTTTTTAACCAATTAACATATTTTGAGTAAACATGGTCAACACTGTCGTTCCCAAACCTACCACTATAATGTAATGCTGGTAATGTTTAGTCCCTGTACAATATAGCAAATACTTAGCTAGATATGATAACTTATTATTGGTATACTTTCATAAATGGTATCACATTAGATGGAATATTTTAAATAACAAAATATATATTTAAAAAAGTTACCCAAATTTTTTTATTTATATTAAAGAATTTACTTTTCATTAAATTTTGTGCACATAGTCCTGATACTTTTTAAGCACTAGTTCCTTATTTAGGTGGTCACCAAAGTTATAACTTTTTTGAAGATCAAATTAAGCTTTGTTAATAATATGATTTTTGTTTATCGACTCTTTCTACCACTTAAAGTTAGCCACACTTGAGTTTTTGAAATGCATATCAATGTATCAATAATTTAATGTTTGCAGTTATCAAGTTATTTTAACATTATTATATAAATTACTCCTTCCATCCATGTGTTAGTCTCTTTTGATTCTCGATTCAACACTATTTGACTTATAAAATAATAGTGATACTGAAAATGCATAATTGTCCCTCTTAAGAAACATGGGCAAGATTGATCCTCCTTTTTCTTTTAATTAACTACTCATTTTAAAACTCCAGCATAAAATTTAAGTTGGCGAGCGTTGAAAAAAAATATTGAAATCTCATTTTGTAAAAAACTTACCATTACATATATTTTGTTAAGAAGCACTACAAGAATTATTGTTAGCTTAATCTCTTATGTATATAGCTTGCAGAATTTTAGAATAGGTATATTTTAGTCTTAGTCTAATCATCAAAGAGAAAATTATACTACCTCCATAACAATAAATTTGTCCAAAATCTTAAATCATTATTTTGAACTATTAGGACATGTATACTGACATTTGAAATTAGTCTTACTCATTTTAAACTTTTTTCTCCTGTTTTTTACAGAAAGAATATATATATATTTTTTTATCTTTTTATGTCTTCCAGTGTTTCAACTTTCCACATATAAATGTTGATAGCATTTGACATATAGACAAAGAGTCAAAGGTGGCCGGGCTAACCATTTGCCCCCCACAAATATCACTTAATGAGTCCAATTCATAGGCTAAATTTCTAGACCAGGCTTAATACCTGATAATCAAAAGGTGTACCATTACAAATTTTAAGTGTCCCTTAAATTCCAGTTTTTAATTAAATAAGTACATTGTTAATAGCTTTAATATACTCTATGCAACCCGCCCCTTCCCCCCGTATTATTAATTTTTCTTTATGCCACTGCATACACACATCTACATACTAAATACTACATATAGGGGGATTAGTTTATATTTTTATGTTTCTCCGCTAAGTGCCAAAACTCCCACAAATTGTAAATATCCTTCAGTTTTGGAGTTGTCAAATTAGTCAAACATTTAACTATATTTAATAATGTTTGGATGCATTTACTAAAGCTGTCACACTACTTAGGGCATAAAACAATTCATGTAAATATATATTTTAACAGTCAGTGTATTTTTATGTAGCTTTAATGATATAATTTATCTATACATGTAAAATCCTACCTTTTTTTCTTATTCTGACATTTTTTGACCTCACATTCCAATATAATGAAGAGGATATTATAGTTTCTCTGGTTCAAGCAATAAAATTTCAATAATTCAACTTACTTGTATACTTAACTTAGGTATTTGAAAACTAGGGATGCAAATCAGAACCGCTAATAGAAATTCATAGTTAATTATAAAGAACTGGAACAGAAACTCAATGAGTGAAGTGCTTAAGAACCGGAGCTCGAATAAATATATATTTAAGGTTAATAAAGGTTATGTTCTTATTTTTTATAAGAAATAATTTATAATGGCCTGTTTTGTCCTTATTTCTGAAACTTAGCTATATTTTGAAAATAATTTTTGTTTCCTTTTCTCAGGAATTTTTGTGTGGGTGTTATATATTTATTTTCTAAGGGGATTGTAGAAGTATCAATGAGTACTAAACAGTAAGCACTAACGAGTTCAGATTCTTGAAGAATGATTGATACATTTTTAAGGTTTTCTCATTTTACTCTTTAGGTGTGTGTACATATTAAGGACTTAGAGAAAGTAAAAACATCTTGAGTTAAAAGTGTTTGAATTGAAATCGAGAACATAGTCATAAAATAATTTTAATAGCCTGTTAATAAAGCCTAAACTAAAACCTATAGGTCTACACAATTTCCTTTTGTTCTCGGCGTGGCTAGTAGCTGATTTGTCAGCATTAAACCCGAATTAGGCAACTTAATCTATTTGTCCTTTTCCAATTGAAAATATCCATATGATAAATTGTATATGTATTAATTTGAAAATAAAATTACATTTTCAAATATTATTAAACAAAACTTCATGACATCAGCCCGCAATCGAGCCATACTCACCGAGTGACCGCAGTCTGTTGGCGAAGATAGTGCCAACCGGAAGATAGAAGGTGTTGTGGTTAGCATAACAAATCCTCAAGCCGTTAATAGCATTAGACCAGTGCCGCTACTTTTTCATACAATTAACTCATTTGTGTTATATATTATGTACTGTTTACACATTTTAATGATTACTAAAACTAGTTTATTTTATTCTCCTTCTTAAAAATTTAAATCAACTCTTATTTTTCTAGAACCATAGCCTTTAAAATTTCGTTTGGAAAACCAGAAGAGGAACTAAATGTAATACTATTGTATTTTTCGCGCCGCTCTTCGGGCGTTGATCGTAGTACTATATGATCAATCACCCCGCTTTGGGCGTCGATTGAAACACTGCGGATTAATTCCCTGATATAATGCTGTGATGACTTATAGGTTGTATAAAGCTCCGTGATCGAGCGCCTATCATCACTGTACGGAAAAGATACCGTTTAATCAGCTGTCTATAGCTCCGTGTTCGAGAACTAATTAAATCGGTATATTTTTATAATTAAAGAAAGAGAAATGTTGATGGCTGTTATTTCACACACAGTTTATTTAAATTACACCTTTAAATTACTTGTACATATTTCAATTAAATGTTTTATATTACTGCACACTTGTGATACTGATGTGATTTATATTTTATAATGT
>CABFOV010001500.1:1995-27884 GCA_902141375.1 Timema poppense
TTTGATGGGTAAACACGTGTTGACCGGCCTCTTAAAGAATCAATTGAAATATCCCGAGGCAATGCATTTCCTAACCGACAGGCTTGACGCGTGAATATTGTGGATGACTGGTTCAGTCCCCCCCCCTCACACACACACACACACAATTGTATTTGTATCATCATTCAGATAAAAATTCTCTAAGCGTTTGATAAAGAATATAATATTTAAAATACAATTATTATTTTTTGTACGCTGCATCCAACCGTCCGGGATATTCGCATATTTAGGTTATACTGAGGAAGTGTGAGGAAGGTAAAATTTAAGGGAAATATACCGCCTTTGCGCAGGAGAGTGGTAAACCATTTATGGTGAGGAAAAAATTCTGTCTGAGATTTAAAACATGACCTATACTCACCAACCATAAAATATTATCCGCATATTTACACTGATAAGCTAGGATTATGGAAAGTAGAATTTAGAATAGGCCTTCACTCATTTGAATGGAGGGAGAGTGGGAAGCCATTTAAGGGAAAATACCATGGTACACTCATTCAGCATCCCTCTCAATGAAAAACCAAACAAAACGAAGTTGACGCCTTTGTCCTTTTACCTGCTAGCGTGGAAAACCATAAACTTGAATAATTCTTATGTATACATTTGACGCAATACAAGAAAAGTTGTATTTGATCTGGGTTGAGGGCACCGCTGAAACGTTTAAGCCATTCTTATTGTTAAACATATTCAGAGTAACAATTTACTAGATTGTTTTACAGCAACTTGTGTAGAGTAAGTGTAACTTTAATTATCTTTTAAAATCAAGCACGAGCAATAAAATTGGCATATAAACAACTTTTAACTATAAATAAGATGAGTATAGTTAAACGAAGAGCTACCTCAGCGCCAGTGTCCCTTCAGGTGGGATTCAGGGGGAGACGCGAGAAAAGGATAGGATTTTGAATATTTGGTACATCAAACAAATTTTTTTTCTGAAAAAAAAATTCTCCAATAAAAATATATTATTTAATTTATTACACATAGTAATCTCCTAGGGAGACCAATAAAGAGATAAGAGTAGCAGATAACAGAACGTGTGCAAGTGAGAGGCTAAGAATAGAAGCTATTAAAGGAGAAATAATGGTGGATGGATAGAGGAAGATAGAGGCATTTTACTAAACTGACCCGGCCACAGACTGGAAACAGTTGATGATAGTAATGATGATTATGAGTAATCTCAACAATTATTGAAAATTTGTCATGACTCATGAGCATATTAACTTTGATGAGAAACTTTTTAAATTCTCAGAAAAAGTTCTCATCAAATTCTAGGACACCTGTTGACCGATATTTAAGAATTATTGTTGAGAATATTATATGAAGAAAATTAAATTTTATATTGCTCATCATAATTATAATTATCATAATCATCATCACAACAACTGTTTTCAACCTGTGGCCAGGTCAGTTTAGGTTACCCTTACTCTTTCCCGAACAACTTCATTCCTAATCTTGTTTCTTCTCGTAACAGATAACATTCTCATCACAAATTTAATTCTCATGGCCTCCACTTTCCTAGTCTCTCTTACATTCAATATCACCCGCCTCGGTGGCGTAGTTGGCTAACGCGCTAGTCGTGTTGAGCTGCTCGACTGCCGAGGACGGGGAGATCGAGGTTCGAACCTCAGTCGGGTGAACTGGGGGTGGTTTTTCCTAAATGGTTTTCCACTCTCCCTCCACGAAAATTTGGGTTCACTTCCTTTAATTCAACCTTCCCAATTCCTAATCCATTAGCGTAATTATTACTTAAAGCGTATAACCCAAACGGGTAGTAAGACGTGGTGCTAAATAATAATAATAATACATTCAATATTCATGTTTCTGCTGCACATTTGACAGTAGGTACAAAGAACGCCCTGTAGGGGTATTAATGGGATAGTGATGCGCCATACATGGTGCCTACCTAGTGGGTGCCACTTGGCCTCTTCTACTCAAACCTGATCTCACCACCCCGGGACCTGAGGTTGGGGTGAGCCCCCGCAGAAACCATGCCAGGTGCATACGAGAAACAGGAGACTGATCAGGGCCAAAACCAACACTCTTGGTACAGGGGCAGGCCAGTTGACCCCCAGCTGGGTGGGCTGTGAGTGAAAGGGTTGGTGATGATGAGCTAGGTCCTCATCAACACCCATAGCCTTAGTTAGGGAAGGTTACTACCAAGAGAAGGTTTAACTAAGGAACTACTCAGGTGTAGGCCATTACAGGTATAGTAAGCCGGTGGCCGAAACAAATCCATACTCGAGAAAACATAGGAAACTTCTATGTTTCTACTGGATAAATATTTGATTTGATTTGGCTGATTTTTTTTATAAGAACTGCGAAATTACTTTCCTTAACTTTCAAACCCTACCATCCCACCTTAAATGTATGCACTTTTATAAATTAGAATATTATAATATTATATCATAATTTAAAAATTGAACATGATCAAAAGTTATGATTCAAAACCGTTATTTTTAGATGATGGTTTCCAAGCAAAGAAAATTCAGAGATTTTTGTTAATAAGTTGGTAGCTCTGACTATTTGTTTTTTATAACAGCTGATGATGGCATTGACATATTCCGTTTATGGTTATGTCATGGTTGATGATTTTATTGACTTGATTATATGGTCGCGTCGGGTATGAAGTTCCTGTTGTCTTGCTTTAGTTATTATATTTCTTAAGTAATGCGTTTATAAAGTAGTATGTGTAATTAATTTCTCTATTTAAAAATATCCTTAGGGGCTAGGTCCTTTCTGATATAAACTTGTACTATTAAGGGTATTTAAGGTGGGGAAAAATATTTTCACAAATGTTAATTCATAATAATTTATACTGAAAGTGTAACATTTAGAAACATTTTATTTTAAATATTGAAATGTTCCAGGAAAACTAGAATGAGTTCAGATGCTTTTCAAGATGGCGAGAAACATAGCGAAAGTGAACTTCAAGAATCATTTTTACTACATCTTCCTGTGGAGGTTAGAGTTTTAGCATCTTTGACAAATAGTAGCTTATTGATGTGAAAGGATATGCATCCATATTTTTTTATAGAGCTAGCATTTTATATATTTATTCAAATATATGTTCATGCATGGGGCAAAATTGCACATTATTTTTGAGTTGGTGGATAAGTAGCAAAATAAACTTGAATTTAACAATATATTTTAAATGTGAATAACAATACACATAATGTTTGATATTAAAATACTGATAAAAACATGTTGCCTACAGATACTTCTTCACATATGCTCATTCCTCGATGCAAGATGTGTGGTGCACTCATTAAGTCTTGTTTGTAAGCGTTTGCATAGTATTTTAAGTGATGAAGATATATGGAAGCTACGCATAGCAGAGCGATGGCAAGGTTTAAAATATCCTCCAGGTGAGTAGTGATAGTAATCAAAACTTCTTACACTGACAGTAGTGTTTGTCACCATTACAAACCTTTATGAATATTAATCTTAACATGTTGTATTCAACATAAAAAAGCAAGTCCATATAAATCAGACAAATATTTATTCTTGTATGGTGGGATTAACACACTTAATACACCCACTCAATTTGTATTTTTCAAAAATATATTATAATTTTAACACTATATTAAAAAAAAATGCTGTCCAATATTATTTAATAAGTCTGAGGGTTTCACCGTTTACACTAACAAAAAACTATGTCAGAGACATAAGGGAAAAATTAGCTTAACATTCAAGACAAAAATTAAGACAGTAACCTGCTTTTGTGGTTGGATGGTCTAAAAAGGCATCACTCTTGTGCTAGAGTGGTTTGCTGGCCTCGCTGAGTAGTGAAAGCAATCTTACCCCAAGATCAAATCATAAGGTTGCTAAAGCAATTCATCAAAGTTTCTAGGATGTCACCAATTATGTTTGTGCTTAAATATATAAAAATTACACCCAAACATGAATTTGAACTGGCTTTATGCACCAACCTCGCTGGTATCTCCTCCTCATCATTGTGTCATTCAAACACAGGTTGTCCAAAATAAAACTGGCTCCCAATGCACAGTATTTCAAAATATGTACTGGAAATTTGCACCACCAGCTGCTATGCATAGTTTCACTCGCTGATTAGTAAATAATCATTTATTGAAACTATGGTGGCACAAATTTCAAAACCCACACTTTGAAATACTGTGCATTTGGGACTTGACACGCTGTATATAAACCTCCAAATTAGGGATGTAGCCAAAGAAACAGTACTACCATTTGCTAAAAGAGTGCATTGCGTTATAGGAATGATTTTAAACTACTGTATTCTTTGTTAATTCCCAGTAATAATATTTAAACTAAAACACCTTTTTATATTATATTTTGATAAAGTCATTAAGTAAGATTGTTGTGAAAAAGTTTAAAATCCTGGATGGCTCACTTGATAGAGAAGTTTATGCAAAAAGTAGGACGACTGGGGCCCAAATTCCTGTGCGGGTGCGATTTTCCTCTATTTACTCAATCACTTTTATTGGTATTTCATCTAAAATACATGTTTGTTTGAATAGTTTAATATTGTCATAAATTGCACTCATCATCATTACGAACTGTTTCCAACGTGTGGCCAGGTCTGTTTAGTAAAATGCCTCTATTTCCTTCTTTCCTTCCATCATTCCTCTTCCTGCATTCTCTTCCACTCTGCTCCTCTCACTTGTAGATTTGCTGCTATCTGTTCCACCTCTTCCTTGGTCTCTCTTGCTCTCTCTTTCCTACAGATTTCATATCCATTAATCTTATTGGAATCCTCTCCCCTTCCATCCTCATTATGTGTTCATACCATCTCATCCTTGATTCCTCAACTATCTCATGTACCCCCTATACCCCAACTCTAGACCTTACATCTTCATTCCTAATCCTATCTCTTCTGGTGACAGCTAGCATGCTCCTCAAAAACTTCATACCCATGGCCTCAGATTTTCTTGTTTCTCTTTTATCCAAATCAAAGTTTTTACAGCAAATGTACAGTAACTATGGTTATGAAGTATGCTCTATACAACACTTATTTACACATCTAGGGCTGGATTCACTAACGAGTGCAATTCTGCTTTGGGGCTAGTCTAGAAATGGCACAACATAAATACGCCTTATTATTTGCTCCATTTTCGTATTCATTAAACTAGACGCAAACTGGTGGCAAGATTATGGTGACTTTACCATAAAAGTCATAAATTTTCACTCTTTTCGACCAATCCTTGCGAATAATTTACTTTCAAAGTCAAGGCTACTTTATAATAAATCTCTAATGAAAATGACAGCAAATCAAACGATTTCTAAACATTTTGCTTATAAACTAGCAATAAAATTAGAAGCGGCCTCTTTCTGGATGCCTTACAAAAACAACATTAGTACATTATTTGGTATTTATTTATATTATGTATTAGTTTAAAGCTTAAGCTCCATTCATAAAACAATTATATAAACTTTAAAACTTATTTTAAAGCTTTACTAACTGCCATATTTAGTGACGATGTCTTTGGACACCGGCGCAAATATATGCTCCCATTAGTGAATTCAGGCCCAGGGGCACTTCTCTTTTCTGTAGTAGAGCTCTTACACACCCTCACCCTGCTGCCCTCCTCTCACAAGATCTCTTTTGCTGCCCCCTTTTACCTTAATCACACTACCAAGATACTTTACTTTCTTTGTTTCTTTCAACTCTACTCCATCCAGTTCTATCACCTCTCTTGGCCTTGTTCTCTGCCTTGTCATCACCATCATTTCCTGTTTCGTCAGACTAAATTTCATTCCACACTTTTTAATATCATTCCATAACTGCAGTTGTTCCTGTACTTCCTCTTCCTCCCCCCTCCCCCCACCTCACTCATACTATCAAGTCATCTGCAAACATCATTGCCTTCAATTTCACTTCCCCCAGTTTCCCTGACACTTTATTCATGATTATTTCTATCACCAATACAAATAGTAATGGTGAGAGGGCACTTACCTGCTCAACTCAATTTTTTAAGTGTAACCACTCTGTCCACTCTCTTTCCATCTTCACACAACTCACATATTTTCATAAATATTCCTTTTTCTCCTAACCACTCCTCTTTCTACTCCAGTCTCCATTATTACTTTCCATACTTTCTTTCTTTCCACACTATCATAAGTTTTTCTACATCCATAAATGCCACTACCAGGTCCTTTCCAAACTCATATCTCTTTTACATCAACTGTCTAGTTCCAAATATTAAATCTCGTCGACCTCTTCTTTCTGAACCCATGTTTCTCCTCCCTCAATCTTCCCTTCACACTTATCCTCACCCGATCTTCCCTTCATGTTTTTCCCCATTCTCCTCTCCAGAATCTTTTTGTACATTTTTGTGCATTAACTCATTATTGTTGTTATGCCTCTATAATTTTCACACACCTTCCACCTTTTCCACCTTTCTGGAATATTGGTAATATGATACCTTTTGTACAATCCTCTGGCACTTTCTCCTCCATCCATACTGCCCTTACTACTCCATACCACCACCATAGACCCATTTCTCCTGCTGCCGCTATCATTTCCACCATGAGTTTGTCCACTCCTGGTGCCTTTGCCTTCCTCATCCTTTTCAAGGCCTCTTTTACCTTCTTTCAGGTTAGATATGCTACTTTCTCTGCCATCTCTCCATCCATGTCCTTCTCTTCTTCTTTCATACCAATCCTCCCCCCTCTGAGTTCAACAATCTCTTAAATTATAATTTCCACATCTTCTTTACCTCCTCATCCCTCTCCATTATCCTTCCTATTTAATCCAAAATTCGGACTTCTTTCCTATCTTTCCTTCCTCCTTTTCTTCACTTGACTATTCAATATTTTCTTGGTCCCTTCCGCATTGGTCTCTAGCACTTTGGTCTACACTTTCATCCATGTTTTTCTTCCTTCTCTTACTAACTTCTTTGCATTTCTTTTTTTCTCCCTATACCTATCCTCAGTCTCTCTTGTTATTTTTATTAACGATTCTCTACATGCTTTGTGATTAGAATTCACTGCTTCCTTTACCTTTTTGTTTCATCATGGAGTTTCCTTCTATCTTCTCTTTCTGATCGTTCTTCCACGTTTCTCCTCTGCCACTTTCCCAATGCACTTTTTGAACCTTTTCCACTACTCCTTTTATGTCATCCTTTGGTAGTGCACCTTTCATTCTTGCTTGAAATTTCATTCTCTCCTCCACTTGGCTGAGCTTCCATATCCTTATCCCCTTTTCTTGCTTTTCTATCTGGCACCCCCTCCTCTAGTCTTTCATGTCAGCGAATAATAGTCTGTTCCTCGTCCAAAGACACACTTGGCAGAACCTTAATGGTCAATGTGCACACCACACCTTTGCTCTAGCAGGAAATAGTAAATTGGGAATTTTTGCTCCCAATTCCAGCTGTAGCGCATTATCTTATACATATCCCTGTTCTTCCTAAACAAACTATTAGCGACCTTCAGTCCATTTCTTGTGCACAATTCTAGGAGTCTCTTTCCTTCTTTGTTTTTATTTCCCCATCCATCAGCTCCTAGTACCTCTTCAAAACCTCTTCTTTCCTTTTCAGCTCTGGCATCAAAGTCCCCATCACCAATTGCCTTTCCTTACCCATGTTATTCCAGTCCTCTCTCAAATTTTTCTTTCTCTTCCAAATTGCATCCAGCTTGAGAGGCATACACCTACAGTACTTCTAACTGCTTTCCTTTCTCTATAATTAACATTTTAATTATTCTGTCACTTATTCTCTCCATCTCACTTACCATCATATCCTCACTACAAACCCAACCCCATTTCTCCTTGTTTCATAATTCCCCATCCAATGTAATTTATATCCCTTTCTTTATTCTGTCACTGCACGCCATCTACACTTTGTCTTACTAATTCCAAGCACATCCAGCTTCCTTCTCTCTATTAAATCCACAATCTCTTCCACTCTTCCTATCGGTGTGTCATTATTCAATGTACCTAGCCATAGCTTGTTGTCATCTTTAAAGATTCCTGTCCGGTATTTTACTATGTTTCCCCTTGTTATTATTTTGTTTTGGCCACTGGCTTACTAGGCCTGTTGTGACTTACACCTGCGTAGCGAGGCTGCAGCCTATAGGCCCTCAGATATACCTGGTTTTGGTGGTCAGCTTCCTTAACAAGGACAAGGCTCCTCATCACCAGCCCTAGCACTCCCGGCCCACCATGCTGGCAGCTAACTGGCCAAGCCCGGTTCCAACCCTGTTGGTTTTGGCCCTGACCACTCTTCTGTCTCTCATCTGCACCTGACCTGATTTCCACTGGGGTTCGACCTAACAGGTTGCTCAGGCCTCGGGTTACACCACTTGGTGGCGAGATCAGGATTGAGTTGGTAGAAGAGGCCAAGTGGCACCCACTAAGTAGGCTCCATGTATTGCGCTTCACAACCCCGTTTATAAATCACACTAAATATGACCAAACATATTTGTTTGTGAAATATGGAATTCCATTTTTGGTACTCATATGTTTTTCAAACATATTATTAAATTATCTTTGTAAATATATAGTCTTACTTATGTATTTGTTTATCTCTATTCATGTCTTGAGTATTAGTTTAAAGGTATTATATATGTGTATTCTTGATAATAACATTTTCAAGAGTCCATAACAAATTATAAAACAATATATTCCAAGTAGCGTGAGTATAATATTGACAAATAAATATTAAAACATTTTTTTTTGGGTTTGCTGAGTTTAGAAAAACAATGTTTCAACCCTCTTGCAGGCCTATTAAACTTCTTGATTTCATTTCTCTTATCAATTAGACCTGCACCATGTGATATAGTGAATAAGACTAGTAACTTTACTAAACCATTTTACAGTGGATCAAGATGATATCCACTGGAAGAAAGCTTGTGTGGCGATGGAAGACGAATATGATCGCTTCAAAAGCAGTCAATTTAGGATGAAATGCAAACAGTGGAAAGAGATTCACTACGCTTCAGTAGATGCGATTCTGCTTATAAATGTGAGACAATTCTAACTGCAAGTATTTAAAAAATGCACGTTAAATATGTTGACAGTTTTTAGAGGAAATGCACCCACATTTTTATGGAGGGATACTGGGAAAGCACTTAAAATAAAAACAATTCAGTATTTCGGATGGGATTCAAACCCCAACTACCCATCTTCGGCAATCCAACTTATTGCGATAGTGACACCTTGAGCCCCCTCTAAAGACTTTATATCTGTAGGTCCATGGTTTGTAGAAATTGTATTCGCATCCACACAGTCCGTATTCTTAATCATGTGACTGTGCCAACCAATAAGATAAAGACCTCGTCCAATGAAACTCTTAGAAAGAAAATTGTTTACAGTAAGAAATAACCCCCAAACAGTCAACTGATAAAATAAAATAAATTAGTGTACAACCCAAATGGGTAGTAAAATGCGGTGTTAATTTTTTTTTTTTACTAAAACAGGTTTTTTGAGAAAATGTCCATAATATACTTGAAATGTAGGCTAAGTACAATCAATATATATATATATATATATATATTTTTAACACAATTTGAACTATCAAACTTTTAATTAGCAATGGATACTTTCACTGCATTGGTGCTTTTACTTCGATGCAGGCCCACATATTTACTTAACTGTGATTGGTAGTCTGTGTAAAATAGTCCTTAGAAAGTTAAAGTGGACCAACTTCTACAGAGTATGGACCAGAATAAGGATACGCATCAGGCTTCTGTAGACAAAGCAATCTGTTACTGTGGCATTGATTTCTTACTAACTACGGACCACGGACTTACAAATACGGAGTTTGTAGATGGGGTTTTATACTATGGACCACCAAAGAGGGCACCTACTTTGTTAAATATAATCTTAGGTTTTCCAGATTGAAACTATATAATTTTAAATTAAACTTATTACTGTATAATAAATTGTTTTGGCACATGATGTAAAAAAAAGTGTTTGTTTTAAAATCCCTAGGAAAGCTTACAATCATTCTAATTTCACCTTTTTTAAAAAAAAAAAAAATCACTCTCTCAGGATGGGTCGGTGTGTGTTTCGGGTTCGAGAGACCGTAGTATCATCCTCTGGAACCTAAAGATATCTGAGAATGAGGCTGCTTACAAAGTGGCGACCATCACCCCTGATGCTCACATGGGTTGGATTTGGCAGTTGGCCGCTCGAGACAGTACTGTCTACTCTTGCTCCTGGGATATGACTGTCAAAAGTTGGAATGTTGATACTAAGTTGCAGTCTATTAATACTTTCAAGTTAGTCCTTTGATAAATGTTATAAAAATTATCTTTTTACTAGAAGATATAGTGTGGAAATGTTCAAACAAATTAAAAATCATCAAAATCCGCTTTCATTTACGTGTAAATGGTTGCTTCTATGTCAATTGTAGAAGTATTGTGATATTTTATGAAAAAAACCTTTAAGAACCATATGCCCTATATTATATGAAACTTTAAAAAAATCTTAATTTGCTTTTTTGACTTTCAAACCAATAGCTTCTCAGATTTATGAGAGATAGAAACAATTTTAAAAACTCAACCAATTGTGATCTTAAATGATGCTTAGTTGATAATGGCAAGATTTTTTTTTTCTACTTAGAAAGAGCTTAAATTTTAAAACATTTTGAGACAATTTTTCTTGAAATTTGATTAAAATAAGTTAATTAAATTAACAGCTACAATGGGCACACACACACACACGCACACGCGCACGCACACACACACACACACACACACAAACACACAAATCAAGTTTCATTTTTCACACACAATTAATAAGATTTAAAAGTGTTAGAGTATTTAAAAAAATTCTTAGCGTGGTCTCAAATCTTGTCTTTACAGTGTCTTGAGTAATAATTAAAAAAAAAATCTAAACTATTTTTAAATGCTAGAATATCCCCAAAATTGAGCACTGTCCAATAATTATTCGAGTCAGTACTTTTAACCTATTAAAACACAAATCTATAACAATTATTGTATTCTTATATTTAAAAAAGTATTATTTTATGAGCAGATTCACTTGTAAATGTGATCTTTCGAACAGGTGCAAAAGTTCAGTTTTGTCTCTGGCGTTGTGTAACGATGTGATTGCTGCAGGCACATACGCTCGTAAGGTGTCATTGTTTGACCCACGGGCTGGGGTAGAGAGCATAGCATCTTACACTGCGCACAAGCGAGCAGTCCTTTCTTTGGCCACTGTTAGGGACTATGTAGTGTCCGCAAGTGAGGACCAAACTCTGGCGGTGTGGGACCGGAGGGCGGGAAAGTTATATAAGGAGGCTGTGACACTCAACTATCCAAAGGTAAGAAAAACAATTGAGTCTGAAGGTTTATTTTAGTTACCATAAAATTTGAATTAATTTAAAATAAAGATGTAACAAATTTCCTGTTTTACAACTCCTGAGCTTTATTCCTCAGTAGTATTGGGGTAAACGGTTTCCTTAGGACCCGATATTTGTGGGTTTAAAACCAGCCAAGATCGACGAATTTGTCTTGAGTGATAAAAATCTGTAGTACAACTTACTTCAAAGAGGAAGTACGGCCATCAGGCCTATGTTGATTGTGGCATGTAAAATAACCCTGGAAGATCTGTGAAAATACCTTTTCTGGCAAAATTGGTAGACCCTGGTGATTTTGATCATAGAAATTATAGTGTGCAGATATAATCAGTCAGTTCAGAAAGTACACGTTAAATACCTCAAATAAATAAATAGGTTGCTTATGATATCAAGTTTGAAAAAAATATTGTAAACAGAGAGTTGTCGTCTACTACATTAGTTCTTAAGTTGCTCTAGAAAACAAATAGTAACTAAATGCTAACATTTTGGCTTTAATGTATTCATTATATTCTTCTTAGTTTCATTAAGCTGTTAATGAATGGTCTGGAGGTCTAATTTTTTCAAGTTGTCCTTTAATCATATTGGGCTGTACCACCAACAAGTAAAAAATAGTATATTCAATTCAAATTCGGTTCAAAACATTTCCATTTTAAATTATTTGCTTTGGAGTAATTTAAAAATTGAGAAGTTTGTATTTGCACAGGATTAAGTATAAGAATTACCGTAGATCAGTTTTGCTTCGTCCATCAAAATAATTTTAAGACTCCTTTTTAAAAATGTTAACACAATACTAGGCAGTCCAACACCTTAGCTCAGTTGATAGCATGTTCGTATACTGGGCTAAGAGTCCCAGATTCACTTCCTGGCATGGCAGAAGAATTTATCATTACTGAAATGTGGTTTTACCCTTTCACAGTAATGTATTAACGGCTGGATGTTGTGTCTACTAAGTACTACTTTAGTTTATAGATAAATTTGCCACATCATTGTCTTGTTAAAGGTTTGCCAATAAAGCTTATCAAAAGAGTATGTACATACATGGGGCAGATTTTTTTTTTTTTATGGTTGCTACCAAAATAACGTAGAGCAATTAAAAACTTTTTTCAAATAGCATATGGACTAGTTAATCTAATTTACTTTACATCCATTACTGTTTTCAGCCTGTGTCTTGAGTCAGGTTTTTATTCAAGCCATATATTTTCCACTGCCGGCTGGCTAGGCCTGTCATAACTTCATATACCTTATAATCCAAGACTAGGACAGGCACAAGATCCAGTCGCCGGCCATTAATTCACCACTGTGAAAGGGTAAACCCACATTTCACCAATTATATATTTTTCTGTCACGCCGAGAATCAAACCCGGGACTCTTAGCTCAGTAAACAGACACCCTACTGACTGAGCTAAGGTGTTTGACTGCAGTGATTACCACGCAGGCTATTTTAGAAACTTTCCCTAGATGGGGAAGGCAGGACTCTTCACACTTTGCGTGAGACGATGGCATTCCTCTTTTTGGCATTTCTCTTTTAGGAAGTTGCGTTGCGCGTTTCACACTCCTCCCTGATGAGTTCCGATAGAATGAAACCTAGGTCGGGGGATTGAGCGGTGACGATCAATTTTCTTTAAGAGACATCCATTACCTCTTTGTCTATTGGCAGCAGTGTAAAGTGTGAACTGTGTTCTTCTTTTCATTGTATATGCCATATTGTGTTCGTCCTCCTTTTATATGTTTCTATCCACCTTTCCTATACCTTCTTCCAAATATAATACAATTACCTCACAAAGCGAAAAGAGGTTTTCCTTATAGAGTTATATTCCTACAGTAAAAAACTGTATATGGACTGTTGTTTTAAATTTTGTCTGCTGTATAGAGATTTGTATGCATAAATGTGTCTCTAGCAGTCTGCGTCTGTTATTGGGAAATTGTTTCACCATGACAGCGGCTCTTATTTTTCTGGGGAAATTTAAATTTTATATTATAAAGAAGAATCTACTATTCAAAGGTGTCCGTTAAGAGAGATTTCACTATATAAAGGTGTTAAAAATGTACTTCAACTAGCAAAGCATATTGGCTTAACACCTTATCTCAGTATGTAGAGTCTACGTGTTTATCTTTAGGGTCCAAGTTTTATTCCTGGACAGAGCATACATTTTTAACTATGAAATTGCATTTGTTTGCTTTTAAAAACATAAAACATAATAAGCGACAGTCTGTGCTTGTCATAGAGTTATGGAAAGCAACAAGAGTAGGGGGTCAAGCTGTGCTAGGAATGTTTATTAAAATAAATATTATTAACCATGTATTGTTTCCTTGATGCATTCAGGACCCTGAGAGATCATTCCCTCTGGCGTTGTCTCTGTCGTCCAACTGTCTGTATGTGGGGGACAACAAGGGCTACTTGCATCTCTTGGATGCCAGCCATGGCAGGTTTGCCAATGTGGAGGTTAGTCTATCACATTTGTCACAAACATTTGTTCAACAGTCACATACATGACCCACTTTGCTGGTCGCATGGTCGAAGGCACTACTCTTGCAATAGACTGAACTGTCAAAGGTGGGGAGATCGAGGTTTGATCCTGCTCGGGTCTACCGAGGGTGGTTTTTCCTAAATGGTTTTCCACTCTCCCTCCACAAAAATCCGGGTTCACTTAATTTAAATTCAACCTTCCTAATCCCTAGCACACTAGTGTAATTAGTGTTATAAGTACTGTTCCAGGGAAGTTAATGTATGTTGGGTTGGTAACACCAAGGTTATCAGTTAGCTCTAAAAAGACAATGTGATCTATAGTTAGTAGTTATCATCTTTGCATGAAACAATGCAGTTACGATACAATTAGTTAACATAATAACAATGCTAGTCTAAAGTTCACTATTATTATTATCTCTTTCAACTAACACATTGTAGTACACAAAATATGGCACAGTCGTTTGGACATCACATTACATACAGTATACATTTATATACATGTACAAATAAATATGTATCTTTAAAACTGTTTTAACATTAAGGATAATCATGGCGGCTTCAAACAAGCCAACTGTGTTTAGTTTGAGTGGAGTGAGTGAAAACTGGCAGAAATTTAAGCAGAACTTTGAAATTTATTTGCTAGCTTCGAGAAAAACTAAAAAGTCATCGGAAGTGAAAGCAATACTTCTAAACCTTGTTGGAAAAGAAGCTGTAGAATTACAAAACACATTCAAGCTAACTTATACAGAACGTAAAGACTACAATACATTACTGGCTGCGTTTGAGGCATATGCCAAACCAAGGAAAAACATGCCATGTGAACAATTTATACTGTATTCTTGTAAAAAAAAAGTTAGAACCTTTTGGCCATTTTATAACAGACCTTAGAAAACTAATTCAGACATGCGAGTTTGATGATCAATCTGATGACATTGTTTGGGATTGTATTTTCATGGGGACAAATGATCCTGCATTGCAAAAAGTACTTTTACAAGCGCCAAGCCTGACGTTAGAAAAGGCCTGTGACATAGCGAAAGTGGCTGAGGTTAGTTGAGAGCAACTAAGCCACCTACAAACGTCAACATTATCAACTCCAGTTCTAATTTCAGTGCTGATTGCTCTGGACATGTGCATAGCCAATTCAAGAGTCGTCAATGAGAGAAATATCCAGAGTCATTGAAATACATGTTTAAATGTTGATGGTGCCAAATTACTCACGAAAGGCCTCAATGTCCAGCATATGTTAAACAATGTTCAAAGTGTGGCAAATGTAATCATTTTGCTTTTGTATGTCAAAACATCAAACAAGTAAAGACTTTACAACACAATAATAGTGATAATGAACCTTTGAATGTATACATGGTTCCAGTCAAAGTGACTGGATCAAAGACTAAATGTGTTGAAGTGGTGAACAAAGAAAAGCAGTATGATATGAAGGTGTGGCATAAAACTGTGAAGATTGAAAACAAACCTTTGCACTTTAAACTAGATACTTGTTCAGAAGTCAATATTATTCCAATACACATATTTAAGCAAATAGACAAACAGTTTAAGGTTGGCCTACAAATGAAATGCTGGAGTCATATGGAGATTTTAAGGTACAGCCTCTAGGTATTGTGTTCTCAGGTGTGAGTACATTAATGCATGTGTGGATATAAATCTGATTGAAAGAGTGAAAGTGGTTAAATCAGAAACTAGTGAAACAGAATTTTATATTAATCAGATAGTGTGTCAGAAAGCTAAATTCATAGAATAGAATAAAGAAATCTTCACAGGTCTTGGAAAATTCCCCAAAAAGTGCAAAATAAACATTCACAAGAATTCTAGGCTTCAAGCTAGGCTACCTAGACGTCTGGCACAAACTCTGTTCAGTAAACTCAAGTCAACTTTGGCCAAGTTGGTAAAGGTTAAAATTGTTGTGAAGGTTAAGGAGCCCAGATCGGGGGTAAGCGATCTAGCCATTGCCAAAAAACCTAATGGCTCATTATGACTTTGTTTGAACCCACAAGACCTAAATAGAGAAATAAAAAGGGAGTATTATCAAATTTCAATGACTGAACAATTGACAGATAAATTATCTGTGAATTTTTTTTTCACTCTTTAACCTTAAAGGTGGATTCTGGCAGCAAGATTTTGATGAAGAATCTAGTGATGTCTATGCATTCTCCACTCCATGGGGCTGCTATAAGTTCCTAAGGCTGCCATTTGTGGTGAGTTGTGCTCCTGAGAAGTTTCAGGGATGGAATGAACACTTCTTTGGAGACATTAAAGGTATTGTAATATACCTCGATGATCTTCTGGGTGCTGCAGAATTAGTGGAAGAACATGACAATATTGTCGCTCAGCTTGTTGAACGTGCAACAATTTTAAATATTAAATTTAATCATAACAAGTTCCAATACAAGACCTCAGTGCAAACAAAATTAGGCCTGATCCAAAGAGAATTTTAGCTATCTCATGTCTACCAGATCCTAGGAATAAAAAGAGTTGCAGAAGTTTTTAGGAATGGTCAATTGACTTGAGACAATTCATATCTCAAACGTCAACACTGACAGCTCCCCTAAGAGAACTACTGAAGGCAGATGTAACATGGCAGTGGTTACATTGTCACTTGGACTGTGTCAAAACTTTCAAATCTGTAATCCTCCAATTCTTTCAAACTTTGATTTGTCCAAGCCACTGATGATACAATGTGATGTGTCTCAAGATGGCCTGGGATGTTGTCTTCTTCAAAATGAGCAGTCAGTTGCATATGCCTCACGCAGTCTAACCTGAGACTGAAAAGGGCTGGGCGCATGTAGAAATCAACTTTTATATATATATATATGGCTGCTCTGTACTAGTCTTGACAGATCATAAACCTGTTGTGGCTATCATGGATAAGAATGTAGCTAAAATATTGTCTACTCGCCTTCAAAGACCGAAGCTTAGGCTCCTGAAGTATAATCTCAAGTTCAGTATATACCCGGGAAAACAATATGTATTGCAGATTTGTTGTCATGCTCATGATCATACATACCTGGTGAAGTTTCTGATGACCATGGACTAAGTGAAATAGTACACAATGTAAGTAGGCACATCCCGATGAGTGAGGCCCGTAAAACAGAATTTAGAACAGAAACTCCAACAGATTCTGTGTTTAATATTATCACGAACTTCATGCAAGCAGGTTGGCCTCAAAGAAGTGACCATGATTCAGATAAATGTCACCTTTATGTGCCCCTGCAGAGTAATCTTCATGTGGAAGATGAAATTTTGTTCTTATATAACAGAATTGTTGTGTCAAGTAAACTAAGGATTAGAATATTCACATTACTTCATGAGGGTCACTTCGATGTGGAAAAGACTAAAGTCGGAGCTAGAAAGTTATTTTTTGGCCTGGTATGTATAGTGATCTAGAAAACCACGTAACTGACTGTAGGGTGTGTGAAAAATTCCGTGTGTCTAATAAAGAACCACTTATCCCCTGCCCTGTGCTCAAACTACCATTTGAAAAACTTGGTGCTTATGTTCTCGAATTTGAGGGCGGTACTACCTTGTTGTGGTTGACTATTTTTATAAGTGTCCGGAGGTAATACTATTGCCCACTAAACAATCTCGTGACATAATAGATGCTCTCAAAATAATTTTTAGCACACATGGAATTCCCAGGGTAATAGTAGCGGATAATATACCATTTAATTCATATGAGTGTCGTACTTTTTCCCAGGACTATGATTTTGAATTAAGAACATCAAACACTCATTATCCACAGTCCAATGGGTTAACTGAAAAGGCAGTTGATATAGGTAAGCGAATTCTCAAAAAGAGTAAGAAAGAAGAAAAGGAATACTGGCTGGCTCTTCGAGAATATCACAAAACACCTCTCTCAGGACTCGAATTTCCACCATCTCAATTGTTAATGAGTCGTCTTGTTAGGACATGTATACCAGTTTCCACTGCAAATCTACTCCCCAAAGCAGTACCTTATGTGAGTGAAAAACTTGTTGCCAAACAACGCAAAGTGAAAACACATTATGACAAAAGAGTTCCTTGTAAGCCTGTTGACTTCAAAGATGGCCAAACAGTTGTACATAAAGGTAAAATATGAGAGCCAGCCCTGATTTTGCAAATACATGAGGTTCCTCGCTTATACATAATAAGTGACGAGCCGGGGAATGTATTGCGTCAAAATATAAAACATCTGAGGCAGTCTAAACATCAGCCTCGACTAACTCAGAAGTTTCATACTAATTACCAGGGTGAATTACAAAATACAACCGATGGCTCTAATGACACTTTGAATGAGGATAGCAATACAACTCATTATGAACCCCATTATAATGCAGATGAACCTGTTGTGGAAAACACAACCGTGAATTAAAACAGAAGTAATACATCTGTTGATAACACAAATGATGTAAATGGTGATGCTAAATGTGTAGTAACCAGAAGTGGATGGTGCATTGTAAAACCTACAATATATTTATAAGGGGGAGGTGTTATAAATACTGTACTAAGGAAGTTAATGTATGTTGGGTTGGTAACACCAAGGTTATCAATTATCTCTAAAAAGACATTGTGATCTGTAGTTAGTAGTGCGTGAAAAAATGCTGTTACGATACAAGTCGTTAATATAATAAAAATGCTAATCTCAAGTTAATTATTATGTTTTTTCAACTGACACATAGTAGTACACAAAACAATTAGTACATTACATAGGCATAGGGCTTGAACGGGTAGTATGACTCACTTCTGAAAAAAACTGTCACATGTGCTTTGATTGGTTTGCAAACGAGTGAAAATGTGTTGTATTGTATTGTATATTTGAGTTATTCTTGGGTAACATTAAAATGGTTTGTTATTATTTTTTAATTAGTACTTTCAACATAATGAATATATTTAAAGTAATTATGGTTTAATCCAAAAGTTATACACTAAGAAAGCAAATGCACTTGTATATACTTGAAGTAAGAATTTGAGGAAATGTACTCTTTTTTTCCCTCTCCACCCCACAGTAGTCTACATGTGACCAAGAGTTGAGCTTTTACCTTCTCCATGAATCTGACACCCTATACTGATCAACCAACAGTGCAGGTCAAAAGGAAATGTACCAGCACTCACCTAGATGGAGGAAGAAAGACCAGCGGATTTTAAGGCTAAAGTGAAACAAACTAAAGCTGTAGTTCCCTCCCATACCAGGAGTCATAAACCCCCTGCTCCCCTTTTCCATGCAATAAGGTGGTAGCCCCCCCCCCCTTTCCAGTACAAAGTGGTAACTCCCCCCTCCCTTATGAAATGTTTAAAATAATAATTCAAAATTGGTTTTCCTTCAAGAAATATAAACTTTTTAAAGATTTACTACAAACATAGGTATCTCGGTCACTGTAAAAATGGTGTGCTATATAAAAAAGTCATAGTTTAATTTAGGTTCACAACACAATTTTAATGTAAATACTTTACTTCAAATCTGGAACTCATATGAAGGAGGAGCTTTCACAAGAAAAATTTATGTGTTTTCTTGTGTATGATCTATTCCATTCTTTAAAACATATACGAGTACACGTATTGAAAATATGCATGTTGTATTTCTCTATATATTTTAAGTTTTAGTTTTACCTTATAGCCGCGATGCCCCAAGGCATCGCGGCGCACAGTTTGGGAACCCCTGAACTAACTACACACTATAACATAACATTTTTTCAGGTCTATGACATTGGTCATACAAACAAGGTGACATCGATCCAACAAAATGCTGGTAGCATTATGACTAGTTCAGTTGATGGAACGTTGCGTATTTTGACACCCACACATAAACCACGGCAAATTAATGCTATCCAATGCCAAAGTGGAGAAATAACTGGAGTGAGTTAATACATCCTATTCTTAATATTTTACATATTCCAAAAAGTAAAATTTAGGTAAACTAACACTTGTCTGAATCTCATTTCTTATTAACTGATGACATGCTTTCATTGGTTTTTATATATATTTTTTCAATATAATAAGATAATTCCAAAGTAATTGTGGCATTAAAGAAACAAATGCTTTGTTTGAAAACTAAGCTGTAAATGTAGGATCATCATCATCATCATCATCATCATCATCATCAACCAGTTCCAGCCTGTGCCAGTCATTTTAAAATTGCCCCACTTTCCTCTATCCTTCCACCATTCTCCCTCCTTTTATCACATCCATTCTTATTCTCTCACTTTCACACACTCTCTTAATGCTCTCATCTCTTTCTTGGCCTCCCATGTAGTTTTTTCTCCTTCATACTTCATCTCTATCATTCTCTTTGGTGTTCTCTTATTTTCCATCCTCATTTCCTGACCATACCATCTCCATGATTCCTATACCGTCTCGTGTACTCCCTATACCCTCACTATTTCCTGGATAACTTAATTTCTAATCCTCTTTCTCCTCGTGACAGTTAAAACGCTCCTCACAAACTTCATTCTCATGGCCTCCACTTTCCTAGTCTGTCTTAAATTAAATGTCCATGTCACAGCTGCATATTTTAATATGAGTACAACGTACGGCCTACACAGCACTTTCTTACACTTCAAGGGTACTTCTCTTTCCCATAGAAGATAAAACAACTACCCCCACACTTCGCAGTGCTAAACTTCATTACACACTTTCTTCCTCATTCAATTCCTGTAGCTGTTCCTGTACTTCTCTTCCTTCATCCCACATACCATCAAGTCTTCAACAAACATCATGGCTTTCATTATTTCCTCCCCAAGTGGTGGTGAGCCAGCACTGTAGACGAGTAAAGTGGCCACTTTGCATAAGTTGGAAAAAAATAATCTAGTATCCAAACAACTATTTTTTTTTCATACTGAGAATAAAACTTAATGGATACATGGGTCATACATCAGCATGCTAAATTTAGTATCAATACTCAGATAGAAATTCGATTTATTACAATAATTAGCTTAGGGGGCTACTTTACCCACCCTTGCCCTAATGCTATCTAACTAGTGGCACTTTAACATAATATATGTCGGTCTTACATCTGACAGTGTCATCATAATTATGTTTTGTTTTTAATTGAATAATTTACGTTCTTTCTTATTGGTATGTCTACGTAGCATTTACTGCAAACAAAGCATAAACCCTGAAGTATTCTTTGAATTTAACATTTTCTGTGTTTGTCCTTTATGTTATTCTTTTTATATGTTCCTATCTAAGTGTCTTATCATTATTTACAAACTTCCTTTTTCTCCCATTTGTGTTTTTTTGTTTTCCTCTTTTAGGAAGTTGTGTTGCATGTTTCACTTGTTAGAATGAAACCTATGCCAGAGAATTGGGTGGTAACAATCAATTTTCTTCAAGAGCCAGCCATTACCTCTTTGTCCAATAGCAGCAATATAAAGTGTGAACTGTGTTCTTCTTTTTATTGTAAAAGCCGTATTGTGTTAATTCATTTTATATGTTTCTATCCACTTTTCCTGTACCTTCTTCCAAATATAAGAACATATTAGTCAAAAGTATGACCTATTTAAACACCATTTGACTTAGGGTTTTTTAAAACTTGTGTGAAGGACATACTGTATTTATGTTATTTGTTTGTTGCCACTTTTTTGGTAACTGTGTACTCCTTTATTTTTACTGAATATATTCAACACCTTTTCATTTCTTTTGGGATATTTTCTTTTTTAAATCTCGAAGATTATAGTGGGCACAGGAATAGAAGAATCTAGAACCGCGTTCAGGGTATTGACTAACAAACCCAATTGAAAGATACCATTGGGAAGGTCTAGACTTAGATGGGAGGATAACATTAGAATGGACCTGAACTAGATAAGGTGTAATGAGGTGGACTGGATAGAACTAGCTCAAGATAGGAATAGGCTGTAATGTGGTGGATTGGCTATAACTAGCTCAAGATAGGGATAGGTGGCATACTTTTGTAAGTGTGGCAATGAACTGCCGAGTTCCTATTGCCAGAGAGTAAGTTTTTTGAAATAATGGTTGTTTCTTTTACAGTTTCATTACCAGAACAGTACACTAGCAGTAGCTGGGACAGATTGTGCAATCGAAGTTTGGAGTGTTCCTGAACATTGAAAGTGGTGGATAAAAGACGCTTGTCCCTCACTGCCAGTATTGTTTCACTTCTTCACCTTGGGGCAAGACTCTTTAATTAAAACTCAAGACATACAAACTCTGTTAGACTGTATCCTAAAAATTTGTACATTATGGTGGACCTTTGTTCTCCAAAAGTGTGAACATGGTGTAGTTTACAATATATTTTAACATTAGCTCTTATGGGATTACCCACAATGCTACTTAAAATATCTTGTAGGTTACATTTAGGTCTAACATCGTTAAGTGTTAAAGATTCGTCATATTTTAATGTCTCTTTTACATTTTTATTGTTCCAACATTCATTACCATACTTGATGTTTAATTAAGAATAAATGTCTTATATAATATTTTTGTGAATCTGAAGAGGCTAGCGCATGATTAAATAAACAAAACTTGAGGGAAAACATCAAATTTAATTGTACTAATGTATTTACAACACTGAACTGATTGAGAAAAATAAATTTAGTCAAAATTCAATCAACTTATTATGGGTACATTAAACATTAAACTTTTATGTTTGATATTTCTCGACTAAACAATGTCATAAAAACACTTTACTATTTTATGGTCATTTTTATTCCCTCCTTAATTTGACTTTTTAAATTGAGTTTTAAGGTAAAGAATTCATAACACATTAAAAAGTATGCCATGGCTGATATGTTCATATATTTCACTTTTTGATTTGCTTGTTCCGTTGGTATTAAAATATATTTTATGTGAATATTACAGCAAAATGTTGAAAATGAAGTAAATTAACCAAAGTTCATAGTCATAATTTATATTGGAATAGTTTGGAACAGTATTATGCTTATTTTTAATATATTAATAATTAATAGATCCAACAACTTAACTCAGTTGGTAGCATGTCTGTTTTCTCAGCTATGGGTCCTGGGTTCGATTACCGGCATGGTCGAAAATTTATCATTGGTGAAATGTGGGTTTATTCTTTTACATTGATGAATTAATGGCCGGGAACTGGATGCTGTGCCTGTCCTAGTCTTAAGTTAGATAATAAGGCATATGAAGCTACGACTGGCCTAGCAAGCCAGTAGGGGAAAAATATATGACTTGAATAAAAAACTGACTCAGACTGGCTGGCTGGAAACAGTAATGGATGTAAAAAAAATAGATTCATAACAATTGAATATCAATCATTGATCTCAAGTTCATTACCAAATTGATCGTATTTCTAAAAATGTTTACATATATGACCAAAACAAGTTGTGCATTTGGCACATTGGGGGTTTTTGCATTCCATTTTATGATTTCCTTTGAAAAATATGATTTTAATATTTTATTTAAAAAAAGTTATATATTAATATAATAATGTAGGTATAGGCCTAATGAATTTTATATATTCTAATTTAAAACAAATTTTGAAAAATATATTGGGTTTTAAGCTAATGTTGAATATGTATTGCTAATTAACTTATTTAAAATAAAATAATTGTTTGACACAACATTTTGTGTTTGTGATATTTTTTTTATGTTTTGCTTTACTTAGCTATATTTATAAATTTTTATAACAATCAAATAAATAATTTTTAGTAATTTATTGTTTTTTTATTTCAAATATATTTTTGTCAATACTTATTGAATTTTAGTAATAAACAAACTATTATGTATTTAATTTATTATTTGCTATTGATATATTTTTGTTTTATCCCGACTTTACTGACTTAAATGAGGGGGTGGTTTATGCCGAGATTACAATCGACTTACTGTTAATGTAAGGGTTCTTTTCCTTTTTTTAATTGTATGTCATAACAATGCAATTAACGTAGAATTGATGTGACTTTCAGTCAAAAGTAATTGTTGATTAAGGAAAAACTGATATGTTCCTGTTAGCTAATCACGTGAGCAACGTTAACTTAACTACTTCATACCTTGTTTTTATGGTGTGCTGATGGTTTCTTTGCTATAGTTTGTCTCTGTTTCTCAAAGGTTATGACCTTTTCTTACACTTTATTTTGTAGCTCCACTAAACTTCTGTTGCAAGTAATTGAAGACTAATTGCCCTCAACTGATAATGTTCAATTTTAATGAACAATTTTTTTTTCAAACTGTTCACATTAATTGTCTGTATTTTGCTCAAGTTATTTTATGTTACATGATTCATACTCATACACTATGTGTTTTTACATTATGGTAATCCTGATCCCACTATCAAGCCTCAGCATTTGTCCGGTGAAGGGATCGAAAAACTACATTGATCAATAAATTGTATGAAATCATCCCCTTTACACCCTTTGTATATTCGAATTTTGACCTTCTTATCAATGACCAGTGCAATGCAGGTTTAATGTCTTAGATTATGTGGCTAGATTCATTTGTTTTATTAACAACTTTTACCAGCTATAACATTGTCTCAATAAACCTTGAAAACCCCACACCATTTAACCATTAGCGCTCTTATTTCACAAAACCACAAACTACTACTTGAGGCAGGAGTACCAGCACATAGGTTCCTGTTGTTAGGTCAGTTGTGCTGCGGAGAAGTTTTAAGGTGACTTGAAAGGGGGGGAAGTTGATGGCACAGCATGGTTGAAATGCTTAGGATGAATGTACTTGGATCAGCATGCTTAGCTTGGAGCTAGTGTCTTCTAGTGGGGTGAAAGGGAACGCAAGTTATGGCCTTATTTTAATATTGTTTATGCAAAACTCTTTTTTGGTCAAGTAAAAATAAAATATTGCTCCACTAAATATGTTTAGTTTAATTTTCCACTCATAGTAATCACAAAAGTTCTTGAATGTGTTTCAGACATAGCGGAATTTAACCAGGACTTTCTATCTTTGTTTAAAAAGTTGTTTTCTGTTCATATGATAATATTTATATGACAGATATTCAACAACTGTTGAGATTTGTATGAGGTGAAGATTAAATTAATTGTATCTACTGAGGAAATATTTTATTTATTTTGATTAAAAAATTGTCTAATCATAGAAACCGCAAAAATATCGCATGCAACTCGTGTTCCCTTCCATCCCACCTTTAACTGGCATAATAACCTGAGATCAGGAGTCTGTTTGAATTCTGACAGGGTCCACTGAGGTTGAGATTCAGCTCAGGTTCTTTCATCATTTTCAGTTGGTACCTACAATCTAATTTTCATAGGAAAACTGTTATTTGAAAAGTGGAAACTCATGTTGTCACAATGGTCCTATATAAAAATATTACAATTTTATTTTTAGACTCTTTGTCTATTTAATTAATAGTGTAGAGAGAAATTGTACAGAAATCCATAAAGTATTATTGGAAGCTTTTGATAACTTTTGATTAATATGTTGTCACCTGCCCCTTTCTCGTGTGCCGGACCTGTCAAGATAGCTTACGGGGAAGGGTCAATGACAAGGTAGTTGGTTGGGTTCGAAATGATACGGAAGGTTTTGGATTTTAGTTTAATAGTAGCACTAAGAGGTAATAAAAATGCGATTTAAAATAATTAAAAGCGGTTGGACACTTGTGGAAGAACTGGCTTATTCATAAAAACTTAGATTAATAGTGTGACCGACACGGCTCACAACTCCTTATAGAACTCAATCTCTGTACCCTGGGCTCAACGGTTGCCCTCTAAACACAAGTGCTTATGATGACCCAAAGATGTAGTCTGTTTGGTCCGGCGTCAGGCAGAGTAATTGCCTCCAAAATAGATAATGTGTCAGCCCCTATGTCAATAAAACAGACTTTTTTAGCTCGATCTGGCCTCGTCACTACGCAACTAGTGCAGGTTTGTTGTGAGTAGTCAGGATTCCCCTTTAATGTCTTCAAATTCATTACATCAAGTTTGTTAAGCCATAGCTTTCAGACATGTAGGTCTAAATAAAGTTATGCAAACCAAAATAAACATCCCACATAACTCAGGGTTATGACAATATCGATAAAACATTTTTACAATGTCATATTTTGGTGACTTTCATTCAATGTTTTGTTGATTGAAAGTGGGCTTCCTATAAAAATCAGGGTATACATTTCCTTTGCCTTAATATTTTTTCCTTAAATGAGAGTAAGCTCCGAGCTTCACATTGCCTAGCCC
>CABFOV010001500.1:27914-55475 GCA_902141375.1 Timema poppense
CCTCCCCCCCCCCCCCTTTCCCAGGGAAATAACTCTCCCCAGGAATAAATTCTCCCCCTTCCCATTAGAAATATTTTAAATCCTTTGATATTATCGAATATGATGCTGAAACATGACCTTTAATCTAATTAAACTCCAAATTACTTCTAGACGCATTCAATTTTCAAAAATTTTCTATAGGCCATTCCAAATAACTTTAAAAGGCATCTGTCAGATAAAATCAGGCGAGGAACACTAAATAGTTTCTAGGGCCATCCAAATTTCAAAAATTCTAGAAGAGGAAGACTCCAAATAGCTTCAAGATGGATGGAATTTTGAAGAATATTCATGTGAGGACCTCTCCAAATAATTTCCGAAACATTCACTTTTCAAAAATTTGGTGGTAGAAGCATACCTCAAATATCTTCTAGAAGAATCTAATTTTTGAACAATTTCCAGAAGAGGATCATTCCAAATAGCTTCAAAGAAGATACAATTTTCAGAAGATTGCTGGGCCAAAACCACTTTAAATAGCTTCTAAAAGTAACAAATTTTCAAGAAAAATTCAGTTAGGAGCAATATAATTAGCTTATAGAAACATATTTTTTTTTAAATTTCGAGGGAAGACTACTTCAAATTACTTTTAGGAAGTCTTGAGTTGAAAAAAAATTGTGTTATGACTATTTAAAATAACTTTTAGTGGCATCCAAATTTCAAAAATTCCACAATTAAGGTCTACTACGAATAACTTTTAGGAGCAACAACATTTAAAAAAATGCAGATGGAGGATTACTTTAAATAGTTTTAAAAAGAGTTTAATTTCCAAAAATTGGGTGAAGGACCACTCCAAATTAGTGATAGTAAAACTAGAGAGTAGGGTGTAAAGGCGAGAGGGAGACATCATCGCCCCTCCTGGAATAAATGATCCCCCCTCTATTATTAGCACTGCATCTTACTACCCATTCGAGCTACACTTACACTAATGTGTAATGGTAGGGTGATTGAGAGATGAAACGGAGGACCTACAGTTTAATGTGGGATCCGAACCATAGTGGAGGCCTGGCATTCCACACATTCACAAGTTGTGATTAATACACATCTTGTCAGAGGTGAAGGAAAGGTTGGGCAATCAGATAAATGTGCCAGGACCGAGAATTGAACTCCGGATTCCCAGCACATAAATTTGACTCCTTATCCCTAGACCGCCATGTCACCCCATTCCCCTTCTAGATGTGTTTCACACCATCTTATATTTTTGAATATGAAACTGAAAGACTCGCATCAAATTGCAAATAACTCCCAAAAAAATTCACTTTTCTAAAATAAGTGAGGTAGGTACCACTCCAAATAGTTTCTAGAGGCATCCAATTTTTAAAATTCACTGAGAGAGGAATACTAGAGTCTACTAATAAATTATAGATGCATATAATTTTCAAAAATATTCAAGGCGACAACTCCAAATAGCTTCTTAAGTTTCGGATGGACATCTAGAAGTTTTACAAATCTCTCTTCCAAGTAGTGCCATGTTTTTCACCTCACCAAAGATGCGCTACTGTAGTAGCTAGGGCAGTCACCACACCAATCCCTCTCACCCCTCCTATACTTCCCCCATTTAAGAGTGTCCTTGCATTCCACCACCACCCCTAATTCTTTCATCTCTTTGCTTACTACTCAACAAAAGACAAGCCATCATCGATGTACTCTGCAAGCAGTGGTGCCGAGTTTTGAGCCACATCTCAGGGTTTTATAGAATGATGTACACAGTCAAAGGGCACGGGCTCGAACCCCTGTCAAAGTCATTTTTCTGAGTTACCTTAGGAAATCATCATTTACGATAAATTTTGACATTTTTTATTCGGCTTATCTATTACTGTAGAAATATATACAAAAAAAAAATTCCCCTATATTTAAAAAATATAGCCCTTTCTTTTTGTTTTTTCAGTGACATGGTTTTTAAGGTTGCTACTTACGTTAATTATTTGAATATGTGGTATAGGGAGGGAAGAATTAAAATAAGTGCACCACCATTTGTTTGTACAGAAGATAGAAAAAACAAAGTGAAGATCCCACTTTGTTCTAGGTGATAGGCTGTTAAAATAATTGGAACTATCTTAAAAAAAATTATGAACCAGAAAAAAGTGGCCTAAGTTGACGAAAACTGCAATATTTTAAATTTTATCTCAATGAAATAGAATGTACACACTGTACGCCTACTTAACTTAACAAATACTGTCCACTTTTTTTTCGAACACCTTACTTACAAGAACATTGTATTTTAAGATCTAAAAAAATATCTGGATTAAATAAAAGTCGGTAAACCATGTGTTCATATAAAATAATCAATTTAATATTATTATAAAAATGATTACAAACTATCTAGAAATAGTTTTTTCTTTTTTATTGTTACGTTCAGTACACAGGTTATTAATAGCTTGATTTTTTTAAATTTATTTATTTATCACCAAGTCTTACTACCCGTTCGGGTTATACACCTATGTACTAATTACAATAATGATTAAGGGATTAGGAATGTTTAATTGAGAGGAAGTGCACCCATATTTGAATGGGAGAAGAGTGGAAACACGTTTTAAGAAAAAAAAAAACCTTCAGTGCACCCAACCATTATTTGAACCTCAACATCCCCGTCATTGGCAGTATAGTCTACTGCGAGATTCAAACCTTGATCACCCTGTCAATGGCGATCAAGTTGATGGCTTTACCTATAGAACACTGCTGCGAGTAACTAAGCTTTGAAAACAAATATTTACTCTTTATAGACACTTCGTAGAGAAAGTATTGTGATCATCAAAAAATGTGAACTCGAGATTTTGATAAATGTTTACGTTTCATGACCCCCTGAAACCAAAAAGTTGTTTTCACAATGACATCTATGCATTTGTCTGTACCTCGTGCTAGAGTAAAAACTATTTTATAGATTGGGTTATAACTTGGTATCTGGAATTTTCATAAGGTCCACCCAAGTTTTATTTAAATTAGATATCTAACCCTAAATTTAAGAAAATAAAAGGATTTTCTCGAAATTTGCTCTAACGATTTTGAAATAAGTTTATATCTAGACAATGTTCATTATTATAAAAAAGATTTTAATTCCCATTTTCTCATGAACATGAATTTGAGGGTACCTTAAACGAGGGAAATTTTCCAATTTTCATAATTTATTCGCAACTATTTGAAATACGTAATAATATATCCTTGTAAAGTTCTAGTACTATTAAATGTAAAAATATTTTATTTTAAGTATATTGTTATAAAACCAAAAAGTTTTGAGCTATAAACAAATAATTATGTATTCTTTTTAATCCAGATCTTTGAAAATGAATTTGATTCTTATACTCCTTGGTGGACAAGGACAATTTTCTGTAATAACGTTCCTAGTTTCTAATGCCATAGAGTAACAGTGTATTTTATTTCATTTATTACCTTTGGTGTAATGTTTCTAAAACAATGCACTGACCTATTATTTCGTTTCACAAACCTTACGAGTTTTCAGTAGATATCAATTTAAAGATAAAGCGAGCGAAAGTTTGTGTGGTGCACCGTAGTATTTATTTTTTACTACAAAAAATACAAAATGACCTTTAGCTCTATCTGAGTTAGTTTGTGGGCCTATATTTTCTAAGACTGTTTTAATATTATTCTTATTATTACTGAAATTTACTGATGTATCGGCACACGTGATGTCATGTAACATCATTAATATTCCCTTACTCATGTTATTGTGTACAGCTAATTCATAATTTTGGAACCCTTTTTTTTAACAACCTGTATATATATGTGTGTTTAATTTCTTTTAAAATAATGAAGTCTTAAATTAAAATAATCTGATAAGTCAGGGAGCAGAAATAATAACTTTGACACACATGCTCCTTCCCCTAAATTAAATTCCTGGAAGCGCCACTAAATCTTAATATCGTCAAAATTAATCCTGCTATACGTAAGAAACGGTCTTGTTTGTCTATAGGCCTAAAACATGAATAAAACTATTTAGAGAAAGCATGGTCACCTATTCTTACAGAACCAATGTTATACAATTAGGTTTTATCTAATCAAGAAACACTGTTTATGCAAATTATTTATTAGCTAAACAGAATCAAGCCTACTCCATTAAAAAAAACTTTTAACATAACTTTTAACTTTGTTGACTTGCGAACCCCTTTCACAAACATCTGTTCTGAACAAACCCCCTGGTAAATATCCATAGCCACTCATTTAATTTTATATCTAATTTTTATGAAATTTAGCTATTAATTGTAATCAAAATGTTTAATATTTTAAAATTAACCTACTAAAGCTCGGTAGGTACTTTGGGATACCCCACCAAATATAATGGAATAACATCGAAACTACTCAAGTACAAGTTCAAATAATTATATATTTGTTTTAAAAATTAAAAATTAATTCAAATACGCAAAGTACGGTAGTAACATTTTCTTATCTTTACTGTCACAATATTATCACATTTCACATGTTTTTTTAAGTGGTACTGGAAATTGCTGCATTGATATAACTGAAATACCCTCCTTTAATCACAAAATTCCATGCAATATAAGATTCAAAAGTGTTAAAGTAAGGAACTACAGATGATAAATAAAATCTCTAGTCACTTTTAGCATTGAGCCTGTTTCTGTATTTATTTTTTAAATTAGTATATGAAGAAAAAGTTTCTCGCTCAAATACGTAGAAGAAAATGGTAACAAAGCTGTTATAGTTTTATTCTCTAACAATGAGAACTCCTCCTTTAAACTTAACCAGAAATCAATTAATAACAAAGATGTATAGCTTTTCTTTAATTCAAAATCAGTGGAAATGTCAACGAGCTGCTCTTTTTCACTCACACTTAATGTGGAAGATTTCAAAACTGCTGTCCCTTCCAAAGGATTTCAAATCCAATTGTTATTAATGGACATGGCTGGGATATATTCTCTGAGGTTTTTACAAGTTCCTTCAAGTGTTCTATAACCATGTTCTTTACATTTTCACCCGCCTCGATGGCGTAGTTGGCTAACGCGCTTGTCATGTTGAGCTCGACTGCTGAGTACTGGGAGATTGAGGTTCGAATCTCGGTCGGGTGAACTGGGGGGGGGTTCCCTAAATGGTTTTCCACTCTCCCTCCACGCAAATGCGGGTTCACTTGCTCTGATTAAACCTTCCCAATTCCTAATCCATTAGAGTAATTAGTACTTAAAGCGTATAACCCAAACGGGTAGTAAGACGCGGTGCTAAATATTATTATTTTTAAATTTTCATCCAAAGAAAGCTGATTTTCTACCATGAAGGGTATCAAAGCACTCTGTTTGATTGCTAACTAAACACGTTTCCCAAAACTGACTTTTTATGAACGACTTGATCTGTTCTTGCACAGTAAAACATTAATAGTTGACCCCTGAAAAGAGAGGTTTAAACTATTCATTTTTGAAAAATTTCCGCCAAATAGGCCAAATCCTTAAGCCAAATTTGATCTTGCATGTATTTTGCTTTGTGAAAGGGATCGGTGGTAAAAAAAAAACAACACTTTGTGTTTAAGTTCAAACACTCTTGTAAGAGTTCTACCTCGAGATAACCACCTGACTTCAGTGTGAGACAATAAACAGTAGTTGTAAATCTTCCCCTTTCCTCACAAAGTGCTGCTATTTTAGCGAACCCCTTGGAAGATATCGTGAACCACGGTTTGGGAACCGCCGGGTTATGCAAATACATGACAGGGAACATTTTCAATAACTCAGGTTTGGAGCTAATAGTAGTAATAAAGTGACAGACAATAATTAGTGTCAAATCAAGGGTTTTACCTGAACAGGATATAAATGGTGAGAGGGAAGGGGAAGTAGCTGGGCTTACAAAAAAAAGATGGAATGATAGATAATGACAAAAAGGGTTTGGAGAGCAGTGGGAGAGGTGCTTCTGATGACAGACCCATCTTGCAGGAAACGGCTGAACTTTTCCAACAGGTTAGACGTCATGATTTAATTTGAAAATATCAGATTTTGTAAAAATTATTGTATTATAAATATTCATCGGGTATGATAGAACATTATCCTATTTTCTATAATAATTTAATAACTTAAAAACTATATTCTTTTATTTCATGTTTAATTTAATTTAAATTTAATTGAAATACGTCTTATTGTAAAAAAGTAAATATTAACTTGTAGCTTTTTATTTATCAATATAGTTAATTTTAAATTTTCAAGTTAAACATAGTACAAAAAACCACATGTTGTCATTATGCATAGTTTCTGAGAAATAGGGTGTACAACATTTTAGTTCTTATATAGTAGAAGTCCATTTGAATCCTAAAGCATCCAATTTTCAAAAATGTGCAGGTGAAAATTATTCCAAATAGCATCTAGGCATACATTTTTACAGGCATATGCTTATGAGTGGCTAATTAAAATCGATATAAATTAAATTAAATTTGTAATCAAAGAACAAATCATCCCTCATGAATGTTTTTGAAACGATCTCTACATGAACATTAAAACTATAGCCCAGTGTTGCCAAACAACATAATTAAAGCAAAGCTCGAGAATGTAGTATTTCATCATTTTAACATAGAAATCATAGGTGCTTACACAATGAATTGTACGTTGTGTTTTAATAATATGATTTACTATAATATTTTAACCAAGCATTGTTTAATTTTAATATTTTATTTTTGAAAATAAAGTACCCGCCATCCGGATCAATGCAAGACAGCAACTTATTTGGCAACGTTGCTTTACTGAGTCTCAGAGTCAAAATACAGTTTAAGAAATTCCTATAATTTATAAATAAAGAAGTTTACAATCTTTTGATAGTATGATAGTTATTATTTAATACAATGTTTATTTTGAGAATCCGTGAAAATCATAATATTTTAATATTTTTTTAATATAAAAAATTCATAAAATTGAGTATGACTTCATTTTAAATATTATAACTTCCGATTTTCAGGTGTGAAAGAAGTAGATCCAGCAAAGAGCAAAGCAAGAATGAAAATGGCGTGGCAACCTCAAGAAGAAGGTTTGAGACAAATATTGCAGCTATTAAAAGAGTCTCAATCACCGGATACGGTTACTCAAAGGGCAGTACAGCAAGTATCCTTTACGTACAAAAGTATATGGATTCATTTTTTAAAATTTAAGAGCATGTAATTTCTGTAGTTCTCATAAAGAAGGCCTATTGACATTCCTACCGAAGAGATAACTTAACGATTTTTTTTTTTCAAAAAACCGAACATGACTTACATTGGTTTTTTAATTACCTTTGCTCTACAATAATATTTAATTGCACTGGTTACTTAAACTATATCGGCTAAATGTTGCAGTATATTGCCACATAAGATAACAATTTAGATTAACGAAAGGCCTATTTCTCAAATCTATTCAAGTCTAACTGAATATACCAGCTTATTCCAAAAATTTAGTTACTCGTGATTAATAACATTTATAGGGAAATTTATAAGGAAATAACGCAGGCCAGCTTAATTTTGAAATATGGACCTTATCAAGGGCAGGCTGCTTATGAATTGCCTATTAAAGACCTAATCTTTTTTTATGGTTCTCTTTACATCTTGAGGATGCAGCCAACTTACTTTCTGTCGAGGGCTCCGCTTTTCTAAGGGGAAAACTCACAACTGTTTCTAATGGGAGTTAATCTGACGTAAAACCTCAAATAGAATCCCCAATGGAATTAATTAATTCATCAGTTCAAGGAATTCTAGGACTGTCTCTGAATAGTCTGTACACTCATATTTCGGCACTTCTACAGATTAATGAAACTTCTGACCCATTTCCGTTGCTGATTGGTTTAAGGTATCACTCATGTTAGACTGACCTGTCGATAGATCAAATTTCAAATTTTGGTTGTGTCTACTTAGTGGTTTTTCCTGAGCGGTTTCCCATTCGTCTTCCACACAAATGCGGGTAGATGACCTCTAAATTAATAGATTACTTTCTCATCCCTACTCCATTAGAGTATATATATTTGTATAACCTATTGTATATATATTTGATATATTTGAATAACCTAAACAGGCAGTGAGGCATGACAATAAAAAAAAAAGGAACCCTGGGACACTCAAAATGCTTAGGGCAAATAATATTTATCAGATATTTAAGCACAGCCAAAACTACCATGAGTTCGCTCCTGAAATATACATTTCCATGGCAACAAGATTTAATATTAAATAAGGTTTTGCTTATGGTGCCCAAGTGCACACCCTAGTGGTAACTGTACAACTCATTAACAGGTTAAAAATTAATATGTTCCATATATATTTAAAAATATGTCCTCATTGAATGTAAAATAATTATATAAATTAAAATAGGGGAAATGTGGATGACCCAGTAGGCCTAGTAGGCCTAGTAGGCTTACTCATATAGAGGAGAAGTGAGCAATATATTTTTCAGTGTAGCCACACATTTGGTGAATGAGAAGAGAAATTTGCCAAAGCGTGTAAAAAATGAAAAAATAGGTTCCTTAAGCAAACATTTTAAACAATGAAAGTGAATGAGAAGAGAAATTTGCCAAAGCGTGTAAAAAATGAAAAAATAGGTTTCTTAAGCAAACATTTTAAACAATGAACGATGTTTGAACAAGTTTATTTAAAACATGAACACTTTCATTATTCATGACTACTGCCTCAAATGCAAATGATGAAAATTGTTCAATTGAAAATTTAAGACAATTTAATGCAAAGTATGAAATTCATTTTGTATGGCGGAAGAGAAACAAAATGTTGGAAAATGGAGTGGACGGAGTATTGAATGGCAGTGTTGTGTCAATGACTCATTCAGGAATCAGAACACTTCCAATGATATGCTGGAACTAGAACGCCGTCAGGGAAAAGTGTATTTTACAAATCTGCCAACCTTTGATGACCACCACTTGTGATGATTGGCAACAGGGTTGCACACCTTAGATATAGAGCATACTGATACAAGATTAATTTTTTTAACCAAAATATCAACATTTTATGATTAAAAGAAATAAATACTAACTTTCCTAAAAATGAGTTATAGATTGACCATTTTGCTTAAAATAATTTTGGAATGTGCCAATTTCAGTTTAAGAACATGTGTCATACCTAAATCATTCTCCCGAACTAAATTTATCATTTTTATAACACCACAAAAAACAATGTAAAGAGAATAAAAGGTAGTACCAGATGGAGAAAGACATCTGATTGGTTGAGCTTGTGATGTCACTCAGTATACAAGCCAGCACAGAGATTACATGACACAAAGCTATATGGAAGACAAACTAAGTTATATATCAGGTCACATTTTGGAACTATACATAGGCCTAATAAATAAACCTTTAAAATCAACACCCATGTTCATTTAATGTCATTACTCACCTTATTTAAAAAGAAATACATGTGTGTGGCTGTTTCAATATTTAAATATAACTGGTGTGTACTTGGTAACATGAGCAGTTACATAAAATTACTCCAAGTAGCGCTACCTTTATATTCTCTTTACATTTACCTTGTTTTTTGCAAATTAATTATATTCTTCTTCTTTTATCTTGGCAAGGAAAATTTTTTTGGACATCATCTAAAGTTATGAATCAGTGTAAACTATCCATTACAACTAAAACCACACAAGTTGTATCTAGATGGTGTCATTTTTAAAACAAAATAATAATTTTGTATTACTGTTTTTCCCCGACTAACTCAAACCAACCCTGCCACGTGCAAATAAAACTTATAAAATTTTGATTAATATTAATAAAACAAATCATTTAAAACCTTATGTTTACATTCCTGTGTGATTTTGGTGAGTTTTATTTTAATTCTAAAACATAAAATAGGTATTTATTGTAATAGCACTTTTAAAAATTTATAAAACTCACTATTTTTTACATTATTTTATCATTAAATCATTTTTGACCTCATGGGTTTTGGGGGTCCAAACTCATCCATGGTTGGTGAATTTTTCTTGAGCGGTAAGAATCTGTAACACAACCTCCTTCAGAGGGGAAGTATACCCGTTGGTCCCATGTCAATTGTGTGATGTAAAAGGTGTGTGAGAATAATTTTCCCGGCAAATTGGTAGGCCCTTTCGCTCTCGCTCAAACATTTTTGTGTGCTGAATTATAATCAGTTGGTTCAGAAAGTGTACGATAAATATCTCTAATAAATAAATTAATCAATCATTCTTTAACTAAGAAAATCACTTTCCTTAAAGATAATAAGTTTTATTTAACAGTTTTCATATATTTTATTCAATTTCCTCCCCACAATATATATTACATTCATTTGAAGATAAAAAATGTTTTAACCAAAAGTACATGATAAAGGCAAAGTTAGTTATGTATACTCTTAAGAGACGCATCATTATACTTGAAAAATAATTCACAAAACATCAAATATGACTTACACCCGATTGGTTGAGGTTAGTGAGATTTTCAAGTACATTAGCTTTTAAGTGCCTTTGGAAAAACAACTAGGCATAGCCTTGTTTTAGTTTGCTCTTCACCATAATCATAATACGGTGACATTTTATGTCTAATGTTGAAAAGTAAACATTAAAGAATGGGCAATTTAAAAAAAACCACTTGTCTTTAAATCACTTTTGTTCCTTAATTGCACTACAGAAATTGGAAGAGCTAAATACATATCCTGATTTCAACAGTTACTTGATATTTGTTTTAACGAAGCTCACCTCAGAAGGTAACATATTAACATATATTAAATTTTATTTTCAGTTAGTCATAGTTGGTATCATGCTTCATTGGTTCAAAATTATTTTGTGCGACCAATATTTAAAATCAATGTTAGATCACCATTGTACGAAATAAAAATTTTAGGGTTAGTAACACCTTGGAAATAGCTAACACCTGTTTGTCAGGGAATTTGATGTTGCAGGGAGAAGTCTGTCAATTATTAAAATAATATTTTTCTTATGGTTTTTGGTTCTCAAAATACATACCTATTTGAAAAGCATAACCCACTGATAAATACTAGTTCTATCCCCATGTAAAGCTATTTTGTGAAGAGCATTAACATTCTGTCTTTAATAACTGTTAAGAATCTAACAGTAAACAAAACAATTTTCGGTTATAATATAAATGTCTGAAAAAACAAATATTTTTTTGGTTTGTAAAACCTAGAAAAGTTGAAGAATCTCAAAACTTGAAAAGTTTATCAATCCTTACTAAGCATAATAATGTTTTCTATAAAGATGAGTGCAAAAAGAACATAGTGGTCACAGTCAGAGTAACTGCAATGAGAATCAGGAAATGTCAGGGAAGTTAATTTGAATTTTTGGATCAGGGGAAAATCAAGAAATTTTATTTTTTTGATTTGGTGACCAATCTGATTGGAAAGATGATTTCTAACATTTGTATAATTGTAAAATTTATTGGAAAAATTACAAAGTTTTTCTCAGGGGCTTCTTATATTGATTTTGGGAGATTCTTTGCTGCACCTGATTTGTAACTGTTTAAACATCTTTTTTTGTGTGTAGAGCATTCTTTACATGGTTGTTCACTAGATGAGCCGACACGGTCGCTTAGCGGTCTTATCCTAAAGAACAATGTTAAGGCTCACTACCACAAGTTCATGCCAGAGGTAACTAGCTTCATCAAGCAAGAATGTCTTTCGGCGGTGGGCGATCCATCTCCTCTTATCCGAGCGACCGTCGGGATACTAATAACCACCATCGCATCAAAGGGCGAGTTGACGACGTGGCCGGAGCTTCTACCTGCCCTGTGCAGCATGCTGGACTCCCAGGACTACAATGTATGCGAGGTAAATAAAAAGAAGGCAGACGTCCACTTTTTTTAGCACTGTGTCTTGCTACCCATTTGGGTTGTACGCCTATATGATAATTACACACATTCATTAAAGATTAGCAAGGTTCAATTTTGGGGAGGTGTACTCGCATTTGTGTGATGGGAGCGTATAAAACTATTTTTTTTAAAGCACGCTAAGTATACCCAACCAGGATCAAACCCCAATCTTTCTGTCTTTGACAGTCTAGTCTAGAGCAAGAATTGTGCCTTAGACCATGTGGCTATTGAAGCGGGCGTGATCCACTGTTAATTTTAATTCCACTAGCCTCAAAATACCTAGTCCATAGGATTAGTCCAAGCTTCATCTGGAAAACAGGGAGAGCAATGGAAATTTAACAAATAAATACTGAATTATTGGAATATTGTAATTTGCGGCATTAAACCACAAGTTTTAAATAGTAAGTTGGACAAGGAAGAAAAAGTTAACTGAAGAATTAAGCATGTTGTTTCAAACAAATTGAATGTATTATACTCCCTTTACGCCTCGATTTCCCCCCTACTAAGACAAAAGTGCTGGGTCCGATTTTTGTATACAGGTGTCATTTTTAAATTAAAAGAATAAGTTGCATTCATTTTGGCTCTCCCAGTAATAGAGAAATAAGACTCATTGTAGATTATTTTTGATAGAGGTGTAAGTTGGTAACATTTTATCCTTCACTGTGTGCAGGGTTCGTTTGGAGCCCTTCAGAAGATATGCGAAGATTCCGCAGAGCTGCTCGACAGCGACGCCCTAAACCGCCCTCTCAACATCCTCATACCAAAGTTCTTGCAGTTCTTCAGGCACTCTAGTCCCAAAATAAGGTCTCATGCCATTGCCTGCGTGAATCAGTTTATCATTAGTAGAACGCAAGCCTTAATGACGCACATAGACTCTTTCCTGGACAACTTATTCCACCTAGCAAGTGATGACGACCCCGAGGTTCGTAAGAACGTATGTCGAGCACTTGTCATGCTGCTGGAGGTGAGGATGGACAGACTCATCCCCCACATGCACAACATAATAGAGGTAATTCTTACTAAGCTATTATGGCTGGTTTGTTGCTTTCCTTCATACTTAAACTTAATTCATATTAAATACATACTATATAATATTATATTAGAAAGAAGGTAAAGGAAAGGTGGATAGAAACACATAAAAGGGGACAAACACAATATGGCTTTTACAATGAAAATAAGTTCACACTTTAAATTGCTCACACTGGAGCAAGAAGTGTCTCTAGTAGAAAATCGATCGTTACCACATTCCCCCGACCTAGGTTTCATTCATTATATTTTTCTATCCACCTTTCCTGTAACTTTTCTTTAATATAATACAATTACAGCATAAAGTGAAAAGAGGTTTTACTTATAGAGATATATTATCTTCTATATATATATAATTTTTTTATTGAAGCGTGCAGCCGATTAAGGGTCTATGTTACATTTAATTACGTGTTGAGTTTTTTGTGGGAAATCGGTCTAAATAAAGTATTTCTATTATTTTCTGTGCGACGTCAGCACAAACCAGTGTTTGTCTTCAGAGCGCTGCTTGTATTTGCTCTGGAATAAAGGTCTACATGCAGTAGTCATTGTTGATTGCTCTGGGCAGGCTATGTCATAGTTTCCCAGCATGCTTTCTTTATTAATTTGTATACAAAAAGTTCACTACTGTGTGGTAATGTATTTCTTCCATTAAAGGGGAGTGCGTGAATATCCTTATTTGTTGCCGCCCAGTATTTAAACAGACAATATTAGCTGTTTCAGACCAGAAAATTAATGTTTTGGCATTCTATATTATTTTATTTGACTATGTCCAATTAAAAAACCCTAAGTTATTATATTTTAGTTTGGTGACAAAACAAGATATTGCATTTGTGTACTATATATTTTCATTTTCTTATGTTAATATAAAACCATAGTATAGTATTGTTTTAAATAGTATTTAGAATGTGAGAGAAAGGCATTGCATTGTCTTCATCCTGGCCTCATTAATTAATTCATTCATTCATGCAAACCTGGCTCCATGAATTTGCCAATTTTATGTTATTATTCAGAAGACAATACTTTCAGGTGAAATAATATGGCACTAAAGTATTTTCACTATTCTGTGAAAAAGGAGTCAATGTGATCTGTTTGGATGCCACAGACGATGGTTACTCTAAAAAGTTTGAAAATGTATTTTCTCAAAATTTACCAATTTTAACATAGACTCTTATTTGGCAGCACACTTCAATTGAACCAATAAAATGGTGATTGTTCTTCAATATTGTGTTCTGGTATCAAAAAAAGAGAGCTTGATACAAATGACTTTATGGAAAGCTTTTGAATTTCATGTATTTATATTTAAAAAATAATTTATAAACAAAGGTTACAAAGAAGAACAATCAGCTCACTGGAAAAAAGTTAAAGCAGATATCTTTAGACTATCTGAGTCTGACACTTTAGTTGAGTTGGTAGCGTGTTTCTCTTCTGAGCAAAGGGTGCCAGGTTTGATTCCTGGGATGGCTGAAAAATGTATCATTGGATATATGTGGGTCTCCAACCTAGTGATGAATTGATGGCCGGGGAATGCTGTGTCTGTTATAGATTCAAGTTAGTTTATAAGCCGCGTGCTGTAATAATAAGTTGGTTCACAAAGTGCATGTTAAATACCTCAAATAAACGTAAAAACGAAAAAAGAAAAAAAAATTAGATTTTTTGAGTTGAGTGTACTGTATTGCTCCAACATTTAATAACACTGGTATTCACAATTTGTATCTTTTTTTTGCACAGCTCTCTTATTGACAAGTTTTGCATTGGGGAGGGAAATTTCCTTGAGGCTAGTCTGTATGGTTGTGCCAAGTCTAGTCTTTCTTAATGCTCTGTATCCTGCAGTGTGGTGTAATTCAATTTAAGACTTAATTTCAAATAAATCTATATTAAATATAAAATGTTTCAGTACATGCTGATGCGAACTCAAGACCCCGATGAAAGTGTAGCTCTAGAGGCCTGCGAGTTCTGGCTTTCGCTGGCTGAGCAGCCAATTTGCAAGGAAGCTCTTGCTGCTCACCTCAGTCGCTTGGTACCTGTGTTGGTTCGAGGGATGAAGTACTCCGAGATAGATGTCATCCTTCTAAAGGTAAACTTCGTAATTCTCTTTCTATTTTCAAACATTTGCTGCAAATCACAATGGGTAGTCATTTTTCACTTTGAGTCAAGTTTTAATTAAAATAGTTTTCTTTTCTTCTGAGTTCAAGTAAAGTGTAAAAATATGTGCTAGAAATATTTTTAAGTGTGCAACTTATTGTTTTTTAACGGGACGAAAGGAAATATTGATGGACTACACTTGAGATAAAATATTGTCCAAAATTTAAATCTAATTAACTAGGCTTTAAATTTTCAGAAAGAAAAAAAATATTCAAATACTAAAAATTTTCAAGTTTTGTAAGAAATGTTGAGATCAAACAGCCACTATAACTAGACTTTTGAAATTTTTGAGTACTAAAACACCCCTAAAAGTTTAATTTGATTATATTTTTGTATAATGCATTCTGATGTCTTAATTTAATGATCTTTGGTCTGGTTTTAAGTTTCTCCAGTAGTTATGTGCTGGACTATTATTAACTATTACCTTACTATTTGATATTATATTTTAATTTTATTATCTTGAATCTTATATTTTCTCAAATCCTTGAATCTCAAGTATCCTTCATGGTTTGAAGGCTTCTAGGTTTTGAAGCCCCTATCCCTACTGTTTAGTCATAAAGATCAATTTAAATTATGAAAAAGAAGTATATGTTTTACATATTATATGTCCTCAAATAAACCTGATAGAATTCTAGAAAATGATTCACAAATAAAAGTAAAAATACTATCAAATATTCACAAACACCTCAAGTAGTTCTTGAGGAAGATACCGTGTGTCATCAAAATAGTAAAATGTGTGTAAATATGTGATATGTATTTTTACTTTAATTTGTTCTTCATTTTCTAAATTAATATTGGAATTGTTTAGTGATATCTTATAATAATTAGAGATGGGCCACTCGATTCTTCGAATCCTCGAATCCACCGAATCTTGACAAGTATTCGAGATTCGAGGATTCAGTGTTTTACCGGATTCTATGTTCGAATCTTTCACCTCATAAACAAAGCATTATATCTTGAATTCAAGAATTACTTAGTTAGGCCTACTTGAAAAACACAACTTAATCCGTAATATTTATTTTGTCGTAGAAAAGAGATAAACATTAATAAAATAAATAAAAATAATCGTTAGGTGTGGAAAATCTTACGTGCATAGTACCCTACCCTCCCACCTGTATGGGAAACTTGGACTCGACCGTTTCGGCACATGCTCACTTCTAAAACTAAAACTAGAATTACAAATAAACTCGAAATAAATAAAACAAATTACGGCCTTTTTTTTAACAGAAATAAGAACACATTACGATTGATACAAAGTCAGCCGCCATTACACACGATATTAAGTCCACCACTATGGCATATATTATGTTTATTCGCCCGAGTGATGATTAAAATAAAGATACTGTTACTTCTTACTAGCCAACTGGTTTTAATTATCTACAACTACGCAAAGAACCCCAATTTATTGCATACAATCCTTAAGTTAGACATTTTGTTGGGTTTCATGAAAAATAAATACTGTCAACAGTCAGACAGCGATAAAATTGTTTATTTATCTCTACCGGCCTACGTATATCGATTGTTTGTTTAAAATCGATTCAGGTAATCTGATCACCTAGTGAGCTAAAGTTGATCAAAAAATAACTAGGCCTAATCTTTTTATTTCACATGTTTTTTTATAAACCTAACTCATTCTAACAACACTTTTAAAAATAACTAATAGACACTAACATTTTGATTGATTTTATTTTTAAACCTTAATATGATCACCCGCCTTGGTGGCGTAGTTGGCTAACACGCTAGTCATGTTGAGCTCGACTGCTGAGGACGGGGAGATCGAAGTTCGAATCTCGGTCGGGTGAACTGGGTTTCCACCCCCCCTAAAAATGGTTTTCGATTCTCCCTCCACGCAAATGCGGGTTCACTTCCTAAAATTCAACCTTCCCAATTCCTAATCCATTGGCGTAATTAGTACTTAAAGCGTATAACCCGAACAGGTAGTAAGAAGACGTGCTAAATAATAAAAAATAATATGAGTCTAGATTGTTTAATTTGGCAGGATTCTAACCTGTATTTTGCAAGGAGTGGTTGGGGTTGATTAAAATTGAAAGCGTGATTGAAATAAATTTTAATTCACAGTTTAGGCCTATATTGTGTAATATAGGTCTTTTTGTAAATCATTAAAATTTATAACGATTTGCTAGGATTCGAATTCGAGATTTGAAAATAAAATATAGATTCGGATTCGAGAAATAGTGTATTCGACCCATCTCTAATAATGATATTCTCAAGGCACTTTATTTCACACTTGAAATTTATTTTAACTTTAATTGAGCTTCAAGAAAATATTTGCTATGTTCAATTTGGCTTTGCTCTAAATTGTAAAGGTGAACTTGTCACACCTCTATCCTACTTCAAACCATTTGTATCTTGATTTTAAAGTTTCACTTAAAATCTCACACAGCAATTTCTCTAAAGCTTCAGAGAGAATTACTACCTTAATGAGGACATGTAATTAAGATGGCAAAGGAAAGAATCCCAAGGAGAATAATAGAGTATAAGTTTGGAGGTAAAAGGCTGCGAATGAGATGTGAAAGGAGCAGATGACAGCGAGTTTGTAAGTGAGAGGAGCACATGACGGCATGTGTGCGAGTGAGAAAGAGCAGATGACAGCATGTATGGGTAGTGAAAGAAAGGAGCGGACGAATGACGGCTAATGTGCAAGTGAAAGAGAGGAGCAGACAAATGACGGCCAGTGTGCGCGTGAAAGAAAGAAGTGGATGAATGACGGCCAGTGTGCGAGTGAAAGAGAGAAGTGGACGAATGACGGCTAGTGTGCGAGTGAAAGAGAGGAGCGGACGAATGACGGCTAGTGTGCGTGTGAAAGAGAGGAGCGGACGAATGACGGCTAGTGTGCGTGTGAAAGAGAGGAGCGGACGAATGACGGCTAGAGTGCGAGTGAAAAAGAGGAGCGGACGAATGACGGCTAGTGTGCGAGTGAAAAAGAGGAGCGGACGAATGACGGCTAGTGTGCGAGTGAAAGAGAGGAGCGGACGAATGACGGCTAGTGTGCGAGTGAAAGGAGCGGACGAATGACTGTAAGTGTGCGAGTGAGAGGAGCGGACGAATGAGTGTAAGTGTGCGAGTGAGAGGAGCGGACGAATGACAACAAGTGTGCGAGTGAGAGGAGCAGACAAATGACGGCAAGTAGGGGGAAAGAATCTTTGGAGGTCAGCTGGAGATGGAGCCATTTTGCTAAATTGACCTGAGCACACACTGAAAACAGTTCATGGTGTTGGCAGTACCTTAACAGGGTGTCCAACGACCTGGAAAACCTGGAAAACAGGGAATTGTCAGGGAATTTGCTTGGTCAGGGAAAAGTCATGGAAAAGTCAGGGAATTTTATTAAATTTTACATTTTATCCATAAAAAGCCAAATATTTTGATTCACAATAGTCAAAATAACACTTCTTCCAGTTAATAATAACCAGCTGGAATGACTTTCACACAATTGTCTATGTTGAGCAGACTAATATCACTTCTCAGGGTCAACAAGTGAGTTTTGTGTCTTTCCACCTTTCTGCCACTTGTCTTTAGCCAAAGTTGAGTTATGTATATTCATATGTACAAAATTTGATTAGGCCTACATTTTAAGTAGAAGTAACTAAGAATGACTGTCCCACAAATATTTTAAATCGTTCTTGCTTTAGGTGTTCTTTTAATGACTCAATACAATTTTACTTAAATCTATTTTTAACTTAAAATAATCCATTTCCCCGGAGGCAGAAATAGTTTAATCCCTTTATTGAGTGACACAATTTCAGAATGTATATGTATGTATCTAGGGGGAAAAAACCTATTTAATCTATGATCTTAAAAAATATTTTTGTAATATACTTAATATCGATAAATAGTGGTCTGGGAAAAAGTAAATTGGATCTGGAAAACCTGGAAAAGTCAGGGAATTTAAAAATATAGTTTGGCTGGACACCCTGCTTAATTTACACTCATTTATCATGCTAACATACTTGTTTTACCTGTTATTCTGGCTGTTGTTTCCAGGGTGATGTAGAAGATGATGAGATGATCCCAGACCGTGAGGAAGATATCAGGCCCAGGTTTCACAAATCTCGAACTCACACCATCAAGCACTCAGAGGAGAATGGAGAGGAGGAAGATGACGACGATGATGGCATGGATGACGACAACTCATTATCTGACTGGAATCTGCGTATGTGCTTTTTGCTGTTTATATTAATTAGAGAAAGGTCAAATCCAAATCTTATATAAAATTAGGAACATAAGAAATAGGAATGTAACATGATGAATTTATTACAGCATGCATACATTTAGTTTAATGATGAATTAATACTCAAGGGGCTGTTTAGTTTTTCTTGTGGCTGAAATACCAATAAGCAGTAGTAGGAAAATGATATAGCACAAATAAAAGTTAAAACACTAACACATATTTAAACAGACTTCAATATTCTGATGCTATTATAGCATCTTCCTCAAGAAGTAGAAGTAACTAGACTAAACAAGATGTTGTCTTCAATGATGCCAACTCGATTGGTATGGATGAAAACTTCTCTGGTGGAGTTGACATTTTCTGAATGTTTCTCTATTGCTCTGTGGATGGTAGGTGTTGCTGGTGTAGCCTCTGGGTTGGAATTGGCGAATATTTTGGTTGGGTAATTTTCTAGACTTTGTGATCCATTGATGTTAAGATGATCAGGGGTGCAGAATATGTCCGAAAGTGCGAATGAAGTTCGGGGGAAATTAAAGCAGTCCTGAGGAAATTTGGGGCAGGGAAAAATCCAACAATAATGTTGATGTTTTTAGTACATTCTGGTTCTGCTATCGTAGTTTCATTTGTATAAAAAACAATGGCCAATGACACCTAACATCGACACTTATCAGTATGTGCCATAGTGCCGCAGTGTCGGTATAAGCACAAAGAGTTGCGGTGTCTTAAGGGCTAAGATAATGTGTCAGAGTTCTAGATAAGAAGTCAGAGGTTGAAATAAGGAGCAAAGGAAAAATCTAATAATTCAACCTGGCTAATGGCGTGATTGAGTGATGAGTCATCAGTCACTTACCCTACCACGGGTGTTTGGTAGTAATGGAGGGCAGGCGGTGGAGGGTACGGAAGAGTGAGCGATGTTTTGTTTTAGTTTGAATTCAGTCACCCGTTATATCGCGGCCTAATTATACAGCGATGTGCGCCAAGTTTATTTAAACTCGTGACGTGTATTGTAATAATTGTGTAGCCATGAAATTATTGTTTTTAGTGGATCTATTAAGGATTGTAAATTGTACAATAGATAAATGTTTATAAAAAATTATATGGTTTAGTGAAACAAATGTTGTTTATGTCGACTTTTAAGAGCAAACAAGACATCAACTGTGCTTATTGTGAATGGCGTAGCAGACATGAAAAACTTTAATATCAAATATTTAATAAACATCCTCAAGAAAAACCTAGAAGTTAGGATCAACAGAGTAATGTAATTTTTGTAAAACTTAAGTTATATGATCAGGAAAAACTCATGGTCGTAAATTGCGATAGTATTTCCTTTAGTGTGGTTGTTAGTTTATAGATCTTGCAGTAGTGGTGAGTCTGAAAATCAACAATTAAACCAAGACCTTCTGTAATTACACTCCATTGCCTCTTACCCTCAAGATGTAAAATTAAATTTTGGTACTGATAAGCCTACTAGTATCAATGACCAATTTATAACAATATGTAATGCACACAAGGAAATGGAAAGGCTGCCATTTCTGGTAGAAAACTTAGTTTTTTATTTGCTAGGTACTACAAAAATAACTGATAAAAAATATATTTAAATTTGAATTTTCCAAACTATGTAGTAGGTAGTAATCCATATTCCCTTCAACCTTTATCAAATATTCAATGTTTCATTTTAAGTGCTGTGGTTTTTGGGGAATTTTTTTTATGAAAATGTTATGTTCTGTGGAAATATTGGATCTCTGAACATATTCTTCACCCCTGAAAAGGATGGGAACTGGCACATCAATGCAACAAAAAGCCTACCACCCAACCTAAATATTCACTTGGGGTAAAGTGCGCAGCTCAGGATTTGATGTTTGTGGGTTTAAAACCAGCCCGGGTCGATAGACAAATTTTTCTTGAACGATAACATTCCGTAGCCCAATTTCCTTTGAAGGGGAAGTAAAGCCCTTTGTTCCGTGTTTATTGTGGCTTGTAAAAATACCTTTCCCAGCAAAATTGATTGTTCCATTTTAACGTTTGCTGAGATTTGAGAGCTAATAACTGAGGTATCAAAAATAGTGATAATAAGATTGATTCTCGATTCTTTATACCGGTGAGAATTTAAGGTATTCAGCTCAAAGGTCATTTTGAAAAATTCAGGACATTATTTATTGTTTATGACAAAATAATTAAAAGCGGTTCCATTCAATATTTTTATCTTGTTTCTGCTTCCAGGTAAGTGCAGCGCCGCCGCCCTTGATGTGTTGGCCAACGTTTTCAGGGAAGAATTGCTACCGGTTCTTGTTCCTATCCTGAAGGAAACCTTGTTCCACCAAGAATGGGAGATCAAGGAATCTGGGATACTTGCTTTGGGAGCCATAGCAGAAGGTGAGATTTTATATTGTGCCCCACATATTACTACATTGGACATACTTTGTATACATTGTAAGGGGTCACATCCCCATCAACTCAGTGATACACTCGGCTCAAATTCGTAAATTTACACAAATACTATTGCACATAGATAATTTCTGATTATACATTAATGGAGATAAAAAGAGTTATTAGATATTCCTAATTAGAACATTGTTCATATGTTAAATGCTATTTGGATATAAAAAAAAGTGCATTGGAAAGGCCATTTTTGACCATTTTAGAATGACTTCATAGCTAAGCACTGTTCACAAATCTTTATTCTGTCTTAATAAGGATATACTTTAGTTACTAACAAGAAACTTTCTCGCTTTGTCCTACATGGTCACCATGGAAAATTTTGAGTAATCATTCAAATGCGAATGGACTGCACACATTTCTGGCATATCTTGGTTTTCTCTTTTCGCGTTTACTCCCATACCTCGCGCTAGCCGGGCATACTATGATGCACGTTCTTAACCACATAACACTGTTTAGAAGGGGGAGAGGTGAACTATAATGTTTTCACGGTGTAATAGACTCTGCCTAAAATATAAGTGATGAATAACCCTGGACACTGGGCGACTCTTGGATAGCATTGGCCTACTAAACCAAAGGTCCTGGTATTGATCCTTGAGTCTAGGTGTCATATCATAATTAAAGGCTATTAGAGTTGTGTCAAATCCACTATTTTACAAATCCGAATGGTGAATCTCCAATTTATCTTCGCATTAGAATCTTTGGAAAAATTATTAACATCGTAGGAAATATAATATAAATAGTAACTAAACATTAACGTTCTTTCTTATTATACATTCATTATAACACTGAAACATTCAGGTAATTGTTAAATTACTAGTCTTGGTCCTGTCTGTTAAGTTCAACACATAATTTTATAATAAAGGAAATTTATAAAACTAAAGAAAAAGGATAAATAAACTACTAAGAGTAAATTTGATGAAGAAAGCCCACCTAGGGAAAGAGGAAAAATGTGGGAAGAGTCCAATGCACAAAAGTGACATCTTCTTCCTTTCTTCTGTCTTCTCTAGTAGAAGTAGTCACACACACATTTTAACACAAATATAATAATATTTCGGCATTGTTGCCTTTATCAAACACAAATAAGAAGAGAGTTATTTGTACTCTCTTCTTATCTAGCCATTGGGCCACCTCATTTTTAAACAAAAAAAGTTCATCACATAATTATGATTGGTTTTGAGCTACAAATAAGCAATATTTGAGCCCTAAAATAAATTTCACTTGAAAAGTAAAGAGTATTAAAAAATATCTCTTTTTGAGGATTTGAGTATCCAAGCTGAAATTTTCTTGAGGAATAACACTAAGGAATATTCAAAAGGAATGACAAAATCTTTAATTTCTAAGTGTTTGACCCATCTTGACACATCTAAGTCGCTGACTTAGTTTTGAATGTTCTGTTTTTTTGCAGGCTGTATGACAGGGATGATTCCTCACCTGACAGAACTGATTCCCTATCTCATCAACTGCTTGTCAGACAAGAAGGCCCTTGTGAGAGCCATCACATGCTGGACGCTCAGTAGATACTCGCATTGGGTGGTCAGCCAACCCCATGACAACTACCTCAAACCTCTTATGACTGAGGTGGGTCTTTTAATGCTCCCACAGTTAGGAATTAAAAAATTATGGTATTCCTTTGATCGTAAGATACACCTTAATTTTTCAGTATCACCAAAAGAAAAGAAAAAGTTTTGATCCAAATAAAAATAAAAGGCTAAAATACCCAATATCTTAAAGAGTTATTTTTACTAGGGGAATTCAATTTACTAACACCAGTGGTAGGTATGTTATTCATCATTTCCCTCTGAATCAATATCAGTTTGATTCTTCTGACCTATCGAAATCTGTGTCTGAATCAATATTAGAGGTTTTTTCTTACATTTAGAGCTAGCTTTTTCTGAGCTGTTTTTCTTTATCCATAATATACCATATTCTGTACCATCGAGAGTATTAGTAAAAAAAAGAACTGCAATTCTAAGATTCACCTCATTTTTAGTGAAATTTAAATGGGAAAATAGTACATAGTTGTTGAAGGATAAAAACTTTTCTGGGGGACTATAGGGGGAAATATAAATACAATTTTAAGTTAAAATTACAACTAAAATTTAATTTTCTTTCAAATCTATTTTATCTTTAAGTTCCACACCTGTTAGGGCAATACCAACTGTTTTAATTGGTTAGTGTGTTGAGTAGTATACTTAGATTTGTGTGGAGGAAAAGTGGAAAATTATTAGGAAAAGCTATTCTCTCAGCACACCCGACAAAGATTCAAAGAAAATTTTCCTCACGCTAATCTACAGTAGCCCCATGGCTTCTTTGGTGCTGACCGACAGCTCACACCTGACTTCTGACAGTAAACATTTAGGTATGTACCTAAATTTTGACTGTCAGAAGTGACAGCTGCTAAACACATGGTCTTGCAGATCATATGGTTTGGCGTAGAGATACATAATTTGGTCTGGTAACTTTTCAAAGCCGTCAGCTGTAAGCTGTCAGTCAGCACCAAAGAAGACATGGGGCTATTGATAGAGCTTAGAACAGTTTTCTCTATAAAACAGTTGTTTCTTTCTATTATTCATTCGCGAGCTAAGTTTACCTGAATGACAGCTCGAAATGTTACTAGAAGTAATCCCTACTATATCACTACACCAACAGCGGACATCTTTCACTTCCGATGACTGCAATGAAAACAGATGGTAATATATTGTGATAGTTAACCACAGTAATTTAGGCCAATATTATTTATATATTTATTTAAGGTCGGACACAAAGTTTATTTATAGTTTTATTCCCCTTAAAAAAAAGATTCACACCACTTTCACAAAAACTTCTAACGAACATTGCTTCAAGATGGCGACTGATGAATTTAAAGCATATGATTGAACATAACGGTAAACAAGTTTTTTACAATGATGCAGACACGCAGTTGATGAAAATATTTTATTCAGTTAAATATTTCAAAATACGATAAAATAATCATAAAATCATTTATTGTATGTAAAAAAAATGACAACAATTTTCTCATTTCCAAGTAAATACGATGCCTGTATTAAAAGGTATTGATATGTGCACTATATTACACAAAATCAGTACCGTTTCAAAACGAAAAATAAGTACTTTTAATTTTGTTTAAAATATTGTTTCAGGTTGGATAAAATGAAATTATTTCAAAAAAAGAAATAGTACGAGAACACTTTAGTTAATGTTATTTTAAATGTAATGTATTACAGGTATTTAAAGATCTTTACATTTATAACAAAACTGTGATCTTTTACAAGTGTTGGCAACCCGAAACCTAAACATATGATTTTCGAACTGTCATCCAGGTAAAAACCTATCGTGAACGGAATATAAATATCATTTTTGCACAGTCTAGGTATCTGTCTGGGCAATCCACATGTAATTATTATGAGGTAAAAATGAAAGGTGGAATTTAAATTAAATGTATATTTATTTGTGTGGATGGAGAGGTAGAAATCATCAGCTGTTTTCAGCCTACGGCTTAGCCAGTTTAGTATAAAGCCTCCATTTTCCTTTATCGTTACACCATTCTTCCTCCTTAAATTACATCCATTCTTCTCCTCTTGCATGTACACTTTCTATTATCTACTCCTTTTATTTATTTCTTGGCATACTTTGCGGTTTTTTACTACGTACTTATACCTATAACATCTCAGTCTTGCTTCCTCTACTATTTCATCTACCCTCTGTACCCCAACTCTTTGCCGGGAGGGAGAAACCATTTAGATAAAATGCACACTCAGTATTTCCTAACTTATGTACAGTCTGAATTTGTAATATGACAGACTATGTATCCTCTAGCCTTGTTATGTTGCAGCTTTTGAAGAGGGTGCTGGACGGGAACAAGAGGGTTCAGGAGGCTGCCTGCTCGGCCTTCGCCACCTTGGAGGAAGAAGCATGTACTGAACTGGTGCCCTACCTCGGCTTCATCCTGGAAACACTTGTCTTTGCGTTTAGCAAGTACCAGGTCTGTACTTTTTTATCCTTGACATTTCTTTATCAACTCTAAATTTTTAGAAGACAGAATAGGCTTAGTTATCTTATGAAAATCTAATGTTCTCACATATAACCTTGAGCCTTTGAAAAATAGAATAGCTCGACTTTGACACTTCAACAAAAAAGATAACTCGGCTAAACTTGGACAAGTCTTTGGCAATGTGGAAACAAAACACTTTTGTTTGTAAAAGTTTATTTATTTTAGGGATGAGATTTAAAATCCTCAATATACGATTGATTTTATTCAAGAGGCAGCCATTTCGTTGTCCAGTGGGAACAATATAAACTGATAAACTGTGATCTTCTTACACTCAATTCCTTTTTGTGTGTTTCTATCTCTCTTGTACTTACACATCATCATCATCATCTGTGTACAGCCTGTGGCCGGGTCACTTTAGAAACATATACCGTATTGGCTCGAATATAGTACGGTCTCACATAATATGACCCTAATATTTTGAAGGTGTTCTACATGAAAAATAATAAGTCTCTAATATACGTAAAAGTTTAATAAATTTGACACTGTTTTATAAGTAAGGCCTTCTGAATGCTTACCTTGATGCGCTAGCACTCATAAAATTTTAATTATTCCTCCAGGTTCTAGTAATAGTCTCGTAAATATGAAACTTTTTAGCACATTATTTGTTGTGCCTCACATATTTTTGTTGATTTAAAAAAAATCTTATCGTAGTTGATGCTCATACTTTAAGATTAAAGATAATGTAACTAAAATAATATTTCTAGCAAACAATATGAAATAGTAAATGCTTCTTTTAATATAAATGTGATAAGCTTGGTAAAATATGTATTACAATAAATAAGATCAACATTGATTTTAAACAAGTTAACCAACATAATTCTATAGCTAAATAGTAACTAAACAAGAGCTAGTTTTGTAGCTAAACATATTAATTAATACTATTTTTAAATATCTTAGGTTTGAAAACATTTAATATAATTATATATTCTAGAGATGGGCCACTCGAATCCTCGAATCCACCGAATCTTGACAAGTATCGAGATTTGAGGATTCGGTGTTTTATTGGATTCGATGATCGAATCTTTCATCTCATAAACAAAGCATAATATTTTGAATTCAAAAATTACTTAGTTAGGCCTACTTTAAAAGCACAACTTAATCCGTAATATTTATTTTGTCAGAGAAAAGAGATAAACATGAATAAAATCTTCTTTAAAAAATAAAAATAATCGTTAGGTGTGGAAAATCTTACGTGCCTAGTACCCTACCCTACCCCTGGGAAACTTGGATTCGACCGTTTCAGCGCATGCTCACGTCTAAAACTTTCACCTCACAAACAATCTTGTAAATATTTTAATGAACACATTAAAACTCTTCAAAAACTGAAAATTAAAACGAGAATTATATATAAACTCGAAATAAATAAAACAAATTACGGCTTTTTTTAACAGAAATAAGAACACATTACGCATGATACAAAGTCAGCCGCCATTACACACTATATTAAGTCGACCGCCATGACGTATATTATGGTTACTCGCCCGAGTGATGATTAAAATAAAGATACTGTTAATTATTACTAGCCAACTGGTTTTAATTACCTACAACTACGCAAATAACCCCAATTTATTGCATACGATCCTTAAGTCAGACATTTTGTTGGGTTTCATGAAAAATAAATACTGTCAACAGTCAGACAGCGATAAAACTGTTTATTTATCTCTACCGGCCTACGCAGTATATCGATTGTTAGTTTAAAATCGATTCAGGTAATCAGATCAGTTAGTAAGCGCTCTCGAGTTTTAAGAATCAAATAACGACTTGCTAATTCATTATTTGTTTTTAAATTGATTTTAACTTTATTATTTTTTAAATATGTTATTGAAGTAATTGTAGAAATATTCAAACGTAGTCCTGCCTTATAAAATGGGAATGAACATATTGTAGTCAAAAATATGTTTGTGTTTTAAATAGAATGTATTCTCAGAAATCGATATAT
>CABFOV010001500.1:55834-115299 GCA_902141375.1 Timema poppense
CGTATTTTTATTTTTGCTATCTTAATACAATAAAATATCCTTTAATGATGATTAATGTTGATCAAAGGATAACTAGGCCTAATATGTTTATTTCACGTTTTTTATAAACTTAACCCATTCTAACAACACTTTTAAAAATAACTAAAATTCACTCCAATTTTGATTTATTATATTTTTAAACATTAATATGAGTCTAGATTGTTTAATTTGGCTGGATTTTAACCTGTATTTTGCGAGGGGTGGTTGGGGCTAGTTAAAATTATAAGCATGATTGAAATAAATATTAATTCACAGTTTAGGCTTATATTGTGTAATGTAGGTCTATTTGTAAATCATTAAAATTTATAATTATTTGCTAGGATTCGGATTCGAGATTTGAAAATAAAATGTAGATTCGGATTCGGACTCGACCCATCTCTAATATATTCTTGATATTACATTTTTAATCTAACATAAATTATTGTTTTAGAAAGGGACTAGGTAAAAATAGTAAAAAGAATTATTCAATGGTTTAGTAACCTTAGCAATTTTTATTTCCATTGCTTTGTCATGGCAATCAATACAAGCAAACAACTTCAATCAAGTGTAATTCAAAATGGACGACAATATTGAATACATTTACCGATCGAAAGTGGTTTTAAAGCTCTATTATGTCATTAATGTGAACATTGAAACTAATTTTTAACAATTTTTTAAGTAATGGAATGATTTATAAGGGGAAATGCTGATATTATCTCATTTAAATAAACTATGCTTACTATTGTATTTTAAAATTTGATTATTAAGTACATCAAGTAGAAGATTGAAAATGACAAGCCTACAAAACTTTCGATCTTGAGCTTAAGCGACGAGCTCGGCTCGAAATACGAGTACTCGCAGAGTCCTACATGTTATCTAAAATTCGAGATTGCTACTTTAACTTTTTTTGTTCTTGTTAAGGGAGTTTAGTTTTAGTGGCTAAAATTCCAGAGAAAATATTATTTATTAATTACCTTTATCTTAGTTTTTTCTTTGTAGATTTTCATAGGCTACTAATATTCTCTGAGAGATAAGGTCATATCTTTTATTCAGAGTCATCTTTATCATCAGGATAATATGGTACACACAGACCTCATGAATATTATATTTCTCAATTTGGTTTGACAAAGTTCCGGAAAAGAGAATAGTAACCAATTCATCATGATAATATTTAATAAATACATTGTGCTGTTTCAGCACAAGAATTTGTTGATCCTCTACGATGCCATTGGCACACTGGCAGACTCTGTGGGCCATCACCTGAACAAACCAGACTACATCAACCTGCTGATGCCTCCACTAATTCAAAAGTGGAACATCCTGAAGGATGAGGACAAGGATCTGTTTCCCCTCCTGGAATGCCTATCGAGTGTAGCGACAGCCCTGCAGTCAGGCTTCCTACCTTACTGTGAGCCTGTGTATCGTCGCTGTGTCTCGCTGGTGGAGCAAACACTCAACCAACATATTGTAAGCTTAATATTGGATCTGGGTTTGCTTCAAATTAAAATTTAAAAATATGTATTTCGCACACTTTTACTATTTCCTCTGATCCCATTCAAAGATTATAATTTTGGATTCTTAGTTAAAATTATATTTAAATTTGTAAAATATAGTTTTTCACCCAACTCTAATTATGTAATAATACCGTAATTATCTGAATCCAAGACGAGTTTTTTTTCCCCAAATTCGTAGCTTCAAAATCTAGGGGTCGTCTTAAAATCGCAAACTAAGGAATGGACTAGGCCTACATCAAAAGGTAACATTTTGCATCTTTATTAAATATTGATACGATAGTGCAGGGCCATCAATTTTAGAAATTTTATCAATTTTTGCGGATTTTAAAGGTTTAACATAGATCACAGAATATTTGGTTATTTTCACGGATTTTTAGGCTATTTTTTAGGTCATTGTTAAAAATAACTACCTAGTTGTGGCCTGATACGATACTCGATAACCATAGTATAGATTGGTATCGCAATAATAAATACTATACACTAAAAATCTCTATACCACACTTTTGTAATCAACACGGTTAACTTCTCAAATGGATTGGGCCAAGTGATTGAGTTGAATTTTATTTAATTCTGTTTTTATTTATTTCCAATTACTTCACTACGATATTAATAATTCAGCCATTCACAATAATAAAAATAGATTTAAAAACAAATAATGAATTATCAAATTGTTACATATTTAAGTCTTAAAACTTTGCCTGCATAGCTAGTGCTTGTCAAGTAATAGGTGATTAGAAAACTCAAATTGATTTTAAACAAACAATCGATAGAACATAGTGTTTACTAGACAATTTTAGCGATGCTTAACTTTAGTTTTAATTCGTGAAACTCCTCAAAATCTAACTTTTGAATAAATCACATAAATTATCTTTGATTAGATGTTCCTAGATCATCAGTTTTGAAATAGGAATAAAGATGCTTCCTTAATTATCACAAATTTTTTTACGCTTGGCTGTCATGGCGGCTGACTTTTACGGTAATTCTTAGCAGACATGTTAATCTGTTAAATTTTTTGTAACACGCGAAATGTGTATCTTTTCTTTATAAAAGCATCTGTTTGTTATATATTTGTCCTTTGATTTCTTCCTAAATCTTTCAACCTAACATTATTATATTTTCACACTCCTCCCTGATGAGTTCCGATAGAATGAAACCTGGTTCAGGGGATTGGGCGGTGACGATCAATTTTCTTTAAGAGGCAACCATTCATTACCTCTTTGTCCATTGGCAGCAGTGTAATGTGTGAACTGTGTTCTTCTTTTCATTGTAAAGGAGTAAAGGCCATATTGTGTTCGTCCCCCTTTTATATGTTTCTATCCACCTTTCCTATACCTTCTTCCAAATATAATAAAATAAGTCTACCATAATTATTATTTTCTTCGTTCATGATATAATAAATACCACTTAAAAATCTATTCAGAACCACTTTAAAACTGGGGGGGATTGGCCCTAGATTCGAGTAAATATGGTAATTATTTACTCACCCTCTTTGTTCTCCAGGCCAACACCCAGAACCCTGAGCAGTTTGAGGCACCAGACAAGGACTTCATGATAGTGGCACTGGACCTGCTTTCGGGGCTGGCTGAGGGACTAGATGGTCACATTGAGAAATTGGTTATCAACTCTAACATCATGCAGCTTTTATACCAGTGCATGCAGGACCCCATGCCGGAGGTGCGACAGAGCTCCTTTGCCCTTCTTGGGGACCTCACCAAAGCCTGCTTCCAACATGTGCTGCCCTGTATATGTAAGCAGTATATATTCTCCAAATATTTGACACCAAATGGCTATACATTGAAATCTCCCATAGCGGACACCTCTGAATAGCAAAATCTTCTATGTATCAGGCAGTTTAAATTTCCCTGCAAAAAATAACATGACCTCTTAAGGTGAAACAACTTCCCAAGAACCGAAATTGACACTGAGGCACACATAAATATGCTTAACAATCTCTAGAAATTGGACAAAAATTGAAAGCAATTACTTATATATTTTACTGTAGGAATGTTAGGAATGTCATTGTCTCGAGTGAAATGTGAGCAGTGCTTGCTGCCTTACCCCTCTGGTCGAAGTTTCTCAAACAGCTTATACAGAAATGACTAATGTTTAAAAATGAGGTGGCCCAATGGCTAGATAATTTTATAATAAAGGAAATTGATAAAACTAAAGAAAAAGGAAAAATAAACTATTAAGAGTAAATTTGATGATGAAAGCCCACCTAGGGAAAGAAGAGAAATGCGGGAAAAGTCCAATGCTCAAAGGTGACATCTTATTCCTTTCTTCTGTTTTCTATAGTAGAAGTAGTTACACACACATTTTAACACAAATATCATAATATTTCGGCATTGTTGCCTTTATCAAACACAAAGAAGAAGAAAGTACATATAACACAAACAATGGATTACTCCAGAAATGACTAAGGTATTTTTAAGGTCCTTCTTAAGTCATTAGCAAGGGTTGTTTGAAATGTTTAGTTTGTATCCATCCTTTCTTAATGAATAAATTTGTGACTCTTCTAAGTTATTATTTTACTAAAGTGCTACGTTTTGTCGGTTCTTAAAATGTCTTAAAAACATAAGTGTTTAAATTCGAAAGACAAAATAGAAGTTGTGAAAGTGGGTGAGAAATAAAAGATAAGTGTTCCTGATTTGGCCATTAAATTGGACATGGGAAAACCCCAAATCAGTGACATTCTGAAGAATAAAAACAAAAATTTTTATTCTTGGGCCAAAAATAAAAACCAATTAAATAAAAGAGCATTTCTAAGGATAATGTGACATTTGAATGGTTCTGCCTTGCTAGAGCCAATAATATTCCTTTGTTTGGGACATTAATTCATGAAAAGGCATTGGAAATTGCTAAAGATAAAATCATTTTAATAATAATAATAAAAAAAATATTTTTCCAAATAACAAACACTTCTTAATAATGGACAGTTTTTTGATCCCAGGAGGTGTCTGTAAAATTATTTTTCCAAATAACAAACACTTCTTAATAATGGACAGTTTTTTGATCCCAGGAGGTGTCTGTTATTGAAGAGTTTTCACTTTATTTGATAGGGATGCACTAATGATGATTTTTTGTTTCCATGCAGTATATTTTCAAATCAAATAGTTAAAATTTTTAATTATATATTAATGATTTTTAATTTGAATGGTTAATACAATATTTCTTGCAGATATATTTTAAATATACTCAACATAAATTTGGATTATTACAATCAAATACCGTATTGGCCTGAATATAACACAATAGTTTTTATTAAAACCGAAAGCAAAAAATAGTGGGTCGTCTTATATTTGCAGCCTAGCATCTTATGTTATTAATTTCAACTTCCCGGCACAGATTTATCTGATTACCAAACCCTTCCTTCACCTCTGACAAGACATCTTGTGAAGGTGGGGAATGCCAGGCCTACCACCGTGGTTCGGATTCCACGTTAAACTGTAGGTCCTCGGCGGCATGACATTACGGCGTGACTGAAGTTAATATGTGTCGCCAGAGGAAATATTTTCCCAAGTTGCAGAGTTGCAATTAAACACGTCAGGCATTTCAGGGCCCCACAAAAGGACACCACGAAGAATTTGAAGAAAAAGTTACCCAGTTTGTAAAGGAGAAATGAAATGAAGGTGTGCTCATATCAAAAGAAATCATTCAGTTTAAAGTCCTTGAAGTGGCTCCGGAAATGAATGTTCTGCGGCAAAATTTTAGAGCCAGTATTGGTTGGGTTAAGAGAATGATGAAGCGAAATGAAATATCTCTCAGACGCTGGACAACAATAGCCCAGAAATTGCCTGCTGATTAGGAAGATAAACTTTTAGCCTTTCAGAGATACATTATCAGACTCTTTCTTACAGGCCAACATTTACCTCGGGAGTCGAATTGGAATTTGTGACAAAACACCAATGTTTTTTGACCTCCTATCTAACGCTACTGTGCCCCCAAAAGGGGAGAAGACTGTAATGATCCGTACCACAGGCAATAAAAAATTAAGGGTAACTGTAATGCTTGCTTGTCTTGCAGATGGTTCCAAACTTCCTACCTATGTTAATCTAAAAAAGAAGACAATGCCACCAGAAAAAATCCCTATAGGAATTCATGTCATAGTCCAAGAGAATAGGTGGATAACTGAAGATTTAATGAAAGATTGGATGCATATAGTATGGAATAGGCGCCCTGGAGCTGCACTCAGGAGGAGAAGCATGCTTGTACTAGATGCTTTTCGGACACATCTTACTGACACTGTGAAAACTACTGCCACAAGGATGAAAACTGACTTAGTTGTGATACCAGTAGGAATGACAAGCCAGCTTCAAGTGCTGGACCTAGTGGTTAGTAACCCATTTAAAGACTATCTGAAGAAATACAATGATTGGCTGCTGAGAGGAAATCATGCGCTCACTCTTACAGGCAAGATAAAGCGAGTGTCACCAAGCCTGCTCATCGAGTGGATCCTCTCATCATGTCAATGGATCTCATAAGATTCCATTATAGCAGGATTCAATAAATTTTGCATTTCAAACGTACTAGATGGGTCAGCGGATGATCTGCTTTGGGAAGCCCCAGGCGGAGATGTGTCCAAGGAAGATTCTGAGTGGGAACAAGAGGAAGCTCCACTGCTAGTGATAATGACTATTCAGTTGATGAGAGTGATTAGATGAGATCTAATAAGTACATCTTTTCTTAATGTGTGCTTTATAACATCTACCCTATGTATTAATATTCATAATTATGACCTAAGTGCACTTGACAATGTGTAATAAACTATACATATTATTTGTATATTAAAACATTCACCTACCACTACTATAAATTAAATATTACAACTTTAATAGGCCTATGCAGTAAATGAAAAAATTTGAGCTTCAACATGAGGTAAGAGAACAAGGGAAAAATAGGGGGGTCGTCTTATACTCGGGCTAATACAGTATTAGGGATAATTTCTTTTAATCCATTGAATTCTTAAGAATATTTGAGAATTCAGAAAAATATCAGTTTTGAGGTTTTAGAAAAATAAAAATTTTTACTTCAGATTTGAATTTAGAACTATTATAATATTGGTAGTGACTAAAACCAACATCATTATGGGATAAACCTTAATGTGGCGAGTCAAGGTCAGTGTTTTTGCTGTTTATATATCAAAACCTTTATTTGGCCAACATAAATAAAACATTGCTCTAGTAGAAACAGTTTTATTTTCTTCACATGATAATAGGCCAACAGTTGTTTAATATTTGTTAATTCGAAATTTAATGACAACTTTTTCTCTTTATTTAAAAAGTTCATAATCAAATATTATGCTCATGACAAGATATTCTACAACGGTTGGTATCCCCATGTGAGGAAAGTTAAATTCTGTTTCTACTGTAGAAATATTTTATTTATTTTGGCAAAAAAAAAGTTTGCTCTTAAAATGAAACACTGCTCTGAATCAGTGTTCCCTACATACCCACCTTAAAACCATACCTCACACCAATAAATTTAATATACCTATTTATGTGAAAACCTCAAAACTTAGGGAAACAAACCCTATTAATGCAGGAATGTTAATCGTTAATGCCTATCATATTTTATAAAATTCTGGTTTTGTTGTCAACATGATGATTTAAGTTAAAGTTTTAGTATTTGTATTTAAAATAATGATTGGGTTTTGTAAAAATAAAAAATAGCGTAATTAATATCATAAACTTTCTTCTGTTGAGGAAACCGTTTTGTGAAATCGATTGTTTGTTTCTTTTTCAGCCGACTTCCTTCCTATACTGGGTCAGAACCTGAATCCGGAATTTATATCTGTGTGCAATAATGCAACATGGGCAATAGGAGAAATTTCTGTTAAATTAGGTGAGTGAATCAGGAATAAGCAGCATTATTCTTTAGTTTGAAAAACATGTTCTCAAACTGTTATTAGCTTTAAATATATCACTATGCCTGTTTTTGTCAGTTTTGATCCATAAATCTTAAACTCTTTCACTTCTTCACAAATTAATTTATTCATCCTTGACCAATTTTCCTCACCCTCCTAACCCCACCCCCTCCTTCGTGTCTGGTTTCCTCTTTTAGAAAGTTGAGTTGTCTTTTTCACACTTCTCCCTGTTTAGTTCCGATAGAATTAAACCTATGTTAATGGATTGGGTACGGTAATGATTGATTTTCTTAAAAAAAGAGGTAGCCATTACCCTTTTCTCCAGTGGCAGCAATATAAAGTCTAAACTGAGTTCTTTCATTGAAAAGGCCATTTTGTGTTTTTTTTCTTTTGTTTGTTTTCCATCTACCTTCCCTCTACCTCCTTCCAAATATTTATTACAAACTACTTCAAAAAGTGAAAAGAGGTTTTCCTTAAAGAGATACATTAAAAATATATTATTTATTAATATACTTTAGCATAATGTGGTTGATAAAGATTAAAAAGTGGCGATAAGAAACTAGATAATAAAAATAACCAAACAAAATGAGCAAGCTCACCTATACTTCATTCACGGTGGGAGTTTACCTCTGAAAGGTTTTTTTTTCCTACCAATATCCTACTATATAATAGATTTCTGGTAGGGAAAAAGGCCTTTAAGAGGTAAACTCCTACCGTGAACGAACTTTAAAAGGCATTCACAAGCTAAATTTACCTGAATGACAGCTCGGAATGTTACTAGAAGTAATCCTTAATATATCACTACGCCAACAGCTGACATCTATCACTTTGGATGACTATTGAAAACAGATGGTAATATATTAATATGATAGTTAACCACAATGATTTAGGCCAATGTTATTTATATATTTATTTTAGGTTGGACACAAAGTTTATTTTTATGGTTTTATTCCACTTAAAAAAATATTCACACCACTTTCACAAAAACTTACATAGCCTCAAAATGGCGACTGACGAATTTAAACCATATGATTGAACATAACGGTAAACAAGTTTTTTTACAATGATGCGGAACACCCAGTTGATGAAAATATTTTATTCAGTTAAATATTTCAAAATACGATAAAATAATCTTAAAATCATGTATTGTATGTAAAAAAAATGACAACAATTTTTTCTTTTTCAAGTAAATACGATGCCTGTATTAAAAGTTATTGATGTGTGCACTATATTACACAAAATCAGTAACGTTCCAAAACGAAAAAAAGTACTTTTAATTATGTTTAAAATATTGTTTCGAGTTGAACAAAAAGAAATTATCTAAAAAAATGAGATAGTATGAGAAAACTTAAGTTTACGTTATTTTAAATGTAATATATAACAGGTAATTAAAGATCTTTACACTTAAAACAAAACTGTGATCTTTTACAAGTGTTGGCAACCCAAAACCTAAACATATGATTTTCGAACTGTCATCCAGGTAAAAATCTATCGTGGATGGAATATAAAAACAAAGGTCATGTATATTTATGATTTGTCAGTACTAAAGTGAAACTACAAATTAATTTATGAAGGTCACAATTAAAAACTACCTTATTTTGATTACTATTTCTTTTTATTTTCTGTAATTTGAGAGAGAATTGAAGTATATGTAATTGTGATATTTAATCAAGATCATTTCTTTCAATATATTAAGATTTGAGAGATAAGAGATAAAAATGTTCTCAAATTTTTTTTACTCATAAAATTATAAATTATTGCGTTTTTCTAGTTCACTTTTTCTAAATCTATATGATTCTAATTCAAATTTGATATTTAGTTGTTTTTTTCTCTTACTGTAAAACAACCAAACATATTTTTCAGGACAAGATACTAGACCGTACATTCCCATGGTTCTCAACGAGCTTATAGTTATCATCAATCGACCAAACACGCCAAAGACACTTCTAGAAAACACAGGTACGATGCTCAAATCAATTTATAGCTTTAAAATTTACAATATTATTTTAAGAGACATCGAGTTCCTTCTTTGCACCATAGTGTAGTGCAAATTTATTTTGTAGTTTCAATCCATATACATTTGTATATTTATTATTTTCTAATCACTTTGTAATTAGTTGAATTTTCTCTACAAAAGCTAATAAATCTACAATATCTTGGGGTCTTATAATATTATAGTGTTGTTTAGATTGTTAATAATCGTCCCATAATTTTTTGATAATTTTGTTGTAAATTTTGAATTTTATTTTGATAGGGGTACATCAATTTTTGCAATTAGGTGTTAAATTGAGTTCCATCTTTTCTTTCAAGAAATGTGCTTAGGCTACTAAGATGTCCACGTCTTGGAAAGTTGAATCACATTGCAGATGTTCAGCTCTCTCATATTTAAATAATGATTTATTTCAAAATATGAACACCAAAACCAAGTTGTTATTTACCAATGGAGCTCACAATCCCACAATAACTTTATATTTTTTGCTAAATCAACTAATGGAGATAACTAGAGTTGGGTCGAATCCACTATTTTACGAATCCGAATTCGAATCTCGGAAAAATTTATGAACAAGGGTAAATATAATAGACAAATATAAAATAGAAATATTAACTAAATTTTGAAAATTTTCTCAAATCTTTGAATCTCTAATATCTTCAGGGATTCGAACACCCATTCCTTCAGTAAATGCGGTCCTTTGTTATGGCCACAGCAGAAAATTCTAAGTTACTTCAAGATTTAAATGTTTTTAAAACATATAAGCTGCCACACAAATTACAAATATATTTTGTGGCAATAAAGTTCCTTTGTGGGTGCAATCACAATCTTCTGCCATTATTTTTAGATTCATTCGGTGATACTTTCTCGTTTACCATAATTTGTGAATGCTTGCAACTTTATTAAGTCATATCGGAGAGATCGATGTAAGGCCACTCTTCGGGCCATCTTCCTTCACGACCGGCTTATAAATTGTTTAAGCCATTCAAAAAATGTAACGTGACAAAAGGAATATGTACCATATGCTCCTTTTAACATTTTGTAAGTTTCTGCTTCAGTTTTGCACAAAACTTATCTTGACTCTTTGCTCCATGACAAAGTAGTTACAATGGACGAAGACGCACAGATTCTCTTAACTGCTACTCATAAACTAACCCTTCTAGAAGTACAGGGCTTGTAGCACAGTGTTGCCTAAAAGATATGCAGATGTCAACATTTTTCACCACTGTACTGCTGTACAGCTGCACCAATCAGTGAACTTTATCGTCCCAATGCGAGGATATTTACCTTCAGAAAAACAACTTATTGGATAAATGTTTGTAATATTTCGTTTATTCTAATAAATCAAATTGCTATCACAACATACAATTCAATTACTTAAGATTTTTTCATATGAATAACCCATCAATGCTCACATATACAACCACAGCTTTTAGATTTATTGTTTTAGTTTATGAGAACTTTTATGTTCTTGCAAGATTTAGATTTAGATTTTTTATTACAGATGTCACAATACCTATTATTTAAATTCTGATAATTAAGTTTAACCTTGATTCCGATTCTTAAACATTTCCTTTTTCATTATTTTTTCAGGTATTTTATAGAAAATCCAACGTGCCTGATACACTACTCCCCCCTCAATGTGAAACTTGGACTCGTTCATTACAACACATGTCATTTGAAACTTTAATCTAACAATCTTATAGAGATTTATTAAACACACTAAAAATTATTTAAAACTGAAAATCAAGACCGAGAATTCAAATAAACTCAAAATTAATACAATAAACTGCGGATTTTACAACAGAAAGAACAACACATTTCACGCATTAAAAATGTTTAAGTTGTTGTCATAACTGATCCTACACACTTTATCTTGTCAGAAATTAGTGATGAAGTTTTGGCAACGATTTATCGATAACCTAGTAAATTAAAATAAATAAAACTTTTTTTGTTTAATTTTTATTAACTATTTCGATTTTGGTTCTATTTTTATTAAACTTGTCTTATTCAAAGACCTAAATAAAACATTCAAAAGTGAAAAGCAACAAATAATATAATTACAGGAGAGCAACCATTTTAATTCGATAGGAAAATCGTAGCTATCGATATACACGTTGTGAATTGTGATATATCAAGTAATGGTAGATATATCGATATATTACGAAAAATTGCCATACCTAGATAACACATTATATATTGATTGTTTGTTTAGAATCATATATTCTGACAGTCTCACTTAACTATTACTCTTTTTTTTAAAAGTGTCAAAAGTTAAGTTTTTACCTCTTGTTACTGTCATGTCAGGTTTTATTATATTCTAGAACATTTATTTTTCATGTAGTTCACCTCAAAATGTTAGGGTCATATTATATTCGGGGTCATACTATATTTATGTTATATTTACAATTTGCCGGCATTTAAGTAAAACGGCGACTAAACTAATATGAGATAATCGATTATCACCCATTTTGAATATTGCTGTTTTGTTTAGTTCCCAATCTTATTGAGAGCTAAGAATCGAAGTAGCGAGAATCGTAAAATTATATTCTTAGGATACCCGTAAGAATTGAGGTATAGAGTTTGACAGCCCTATTTTTTATTCTTCATCCCATTAAACTTTCAATTTTATTTTGATAAAAATCAATTTTGACATTTTTTTAAATCATACTAAATATAAGAAAACATTTTTATTTTCACAATAGTTTTGCTCAACAGTTCTCTTTTTAAGTGATGGCCTCCACATCAAGCAAGCTGGTGAAAGTTTTCTTGTTTTTGCATAAAAACTATTATAATAGGGATGTGGTATCGAAAGAAAATTATCGATACTGTACTCATTAAAAATATCGGAAGAAATATATCAATACCGTGCTAGTATCGAAAGAAAAGTTCTGGTATCAACATTTTAATCTGGAAAAATGTTGGTTTTTATCTAGTATTAATAATCTTCTACCTGCTTTGTTAACGTGTGGTCTAATGCACCATTATCATGTTGGATTAGACTGCTAAAGTCAAGACAAGGGAGATCAAGGTTCGATACTGGTCGGGTGCACTAAGGGTGTTTTTTCCTAAATGTCTTTCCACTTTCCTACCATGCAAATGTGGGTGCTATTAATTTAAATTAAGCCTGCTAATTGTAAAGGTTGAATTTAAAGGAAGTTAACAAGCATTTCCTTGGAGGGAGGGTGAAAAACCATTTAGGAAAAACCACCTTCAGTTCACCTGACCGAGATTTGAACCTCGATCTTCCCGTCCTTCTGCAGTCTAGCTCAACATAAAACTAGCACGTTACCTAACTATGCCACTGAGGTGGGTTCCAACTTCTTAAACCTTCATAATTCACTTTTGGAAGATGCCATTTTTTTAAACTATATTCGTCAAATACTTATATCAGTAAAAGTATTGAGTAAAAAAAATCATATTTTCAAAAGGAAATTATCGATATTAGTAAAGAATCGATACTTTTTTCACATCCCTATATTAGAATGTTATTTAGAGGTGTTCAGATACATAAAATAAACCATAGACGTTGGGATTATTTTAGCACTATGTCTTAACCCTAACTACATATTTGGTTTATATGCTTATATACTAACTATGCTAATCGGGCTACGGATGAGGAATGTTGAATTTAGGGAAAGTGTACCCACATTTAGCATGGAGAGAGAGTGGGGAAACAACTTAGGTAAAATCATCTTTAGTACACACTACTGGGGATCAATCCATGATCTCACCATCATTGGCAGTCTAGTATATTGCGAGAATAGCGCCATAAACCCAAGGCGGTGGTGTTGTTACACCAAGCCTTCGACTCCAACTCCTCTATTTTTCTACTCTCAGATTCTTAATACTTTAGAAATGGCTAAAGTATATTAATTAGTAAAAACAAATTTACTGCAGTAGAATTTTCCAATACAGATTACTTCATGGGAAACTTCTTTGGCATTGTGAATTTATATTTGAATAAATTTGTCAATACAAATTACAAATATTGATCTTAAAGAATAAAAAAAAGTATAAAATCAAAATGATAGTTTTACTACATATTGTTACAATAATATAAGTTTTATTTTGAAGCTGAAGTCATTTGGTACGTTTTTACTGATTTACTCCAGCCAAAATTGCTTCAGACTCCACAGCCCTGCTAAAGACAATGCTTCCACCGAATGAAGCAGGCGGGAAATAATTATTTTTGCCTCAATTATTGATACTACTACAGGAGGATTTACACACGGCTGTAAGCCTGTGCATACCTTAGAAATTTCGGATATGATATCTTATTAGAGAGATTTGTGATGGATTCAAAATTTATTTCCGATTCGGATTCAATGAGGTTAGTTTGAAATTCAAATCTTTTCATACTGTTGAATAATTTATCTTTCTATGGTCTTATACAGCAAGCTTTTTATTTCCTCGATAACCTTTTGTAAGTTTGTCATATGGCTTTGTTTACATTTTAATTCAACTAATAATCTCTGATTTTACAAGAAAAATTTGTGGATATCATAATGATTAAAAATCTTTTCACTGGTAAAACAACTAAGAATTGAATGCAAGCGCACTAATACTAACGTTATTTAACTAAACATGTTACATTGTTGGAGTGTCCATCTCAAATTAATTAGTTTCTAAAATCAGCATGGCCAACATAGAAATATAATTTACCGCTGAGTTAAATATCCTATCAATTCATTTATGAATGTCCAAGATAAATATACTTTATTTACAATTATTGTAATTTAACTTTTATCCTTAATTTAAAATATACTAAATTTTAAATATTTTATATCATATCTAAATGAAATCATACAAACGTCTCGTGTGTACCGTACATCTGTTGAGATGCGTATGTACAATTGCTTTTCAATGGCCTATGAAAGATAAAAGAACAGGGTGTCCAGCAATTTGGAAAACAGGAAAAAGTCAGGGAATTTGATCAAATTTTTTGAATTTTCCCATAGTCAATAAAGTAATAGGCCTACGCTACTTTCATTTTTCAATAAAATAACTGTCAAAAAACCTTTTTTTTCACTGCGAATTTATTTTAGTACAGTTGTCCATCTTGAATATACTAATCTCAATTCTCAAAGTCAACATGGGATTTTCATCCCTCTATCATGTCTACCGAAAGTTGAGCCATTAGTTCACTAGCCCATGTAAGGCAATCTTTTTAAGGCCTCAATATGATCTAACTCAAAGCTTACTTGTAACGCACAACCCATCATAGAGTGTTACAATTTCAAAATGTGTATGTGTCTAAAAATATTATTACATTAAATTGAGATCTTAATAACAATCATATTTATAATATAGAGACTGTAAAAGTTGGAAATTGGCTCTGGAAAACCTGGAAAAGTTAGATAATTTTAAGATATAGTTTGGCTGGATACTCTGATAAAGCATCCTGTTTCACTACTATAAACACACATTGATAAAGCATCCTGTTTCACTACTATAAACACACATTCTGCCTTTTACAACTTGTTTTAAACTGCAAAAACCATTTGATTACTCATGTTAGTAGGGACAGGCTCTTCAGTACTGCAGGGAATATAGTGACTGTTAGGCATATGAATCTCATCACCAGAGCATGTTGAGGAATTTAATCTTTCTTTACAAACAACAGTCTTGTAGAAGAGCTAACAAGAATGTCACCGCTTAAAAGTGAGGGTGGGGCTTAGTGATACATTAACTATCATTGTGTTAACTTTGAATCAAATAGTGAAAATTTGTTTGTGATGGTAGCTAGCCTATGCACATATCTAGAAAAGTAAACACTTTTTATTCAGGGTGTGATGCAAAAAATCCAAATACTTAGGACCAGGTTTTTGTAAATATTAATTGACCTTTTAACTATTATTGAAAATATTTTATGAAATCCTTTAATTTGTTTCATATTCGGAGTTTAGTGTTATTGGATTACATAATACTTGTTTTGCTTAATCTAAAATGTGTCTTTATTTCCATAAAATGACTACCCACATTTTTAAAAATATTTCACCTTATTGTATGTCAAAAATCTTAACATGTGATGATATGCAACATAAGATTGAATTAAAAAAATAATAATCATATAGACTCCTAAAAGATATTTGATTTTGATTCGAAACATTTTCAAAATAAAATGTTTGATTTGGATTGATTCAAAAATATTTTTAGCATGGTATTTAAAAAAAATAGGGCTTTGTATTCAATCTGGAATCGATTCAAGCTAGTTTGCCAAGATTCCAATTCGATTCAAAATGTAAACTCTTGGTTTCGCACAGGCTTAAACACCTGGAAAATATTAAGGCTACTAAATTTTTTTATTTGGATTCAATTCAAAATTATTTTGAGCATGTTAATTGAATAATAAAAATTACCATGATATTGGGGTGGTCAATCCTGAATCAATTCAAGCTAGTTTGCCAAAATTCAGATTTAAATGTATCATGGATTCACACAGGCCTTACACACCTGAAAAATATTAAGTCTACTGGCATTTTTTTCTTAATTTCTGAAACTTGAAGCGTAAGAGTGTAGTACAATGTGAACTATTAGATTTATTTGTGACCAAATAATTTAAACATATTTGTTTATTTATTCAATCTTTGCTGACCACAAGGGCATCAGATTTCCATTATGAAGGAAGAGGCACTTAAATATTGTGAGACATGTATTTACACAAACTTTTTAGAACATTACATTTAATACAAAAGTCATTTTAAAAAGTTGCATAGTATTTGGAATAACGTACAGGAATGGTGGATAGAAAAGGGAACAAACATAATATGTTTTACAATTTAAAGAATACAGCTTACACTGCTGCCACTGTACAAGGAGGTAATGTCTACCTAGGTTTCATTATATTGGAACTCATCACGAGGGAGTGTGAAACACACGACACAACTTTCTACAAGAGAATGCAAAAAAAAAAAAAAAACCAACCTCATACTAAAAGTGAAAGTGGTTTTTCTTAAAGAGAAAGTTAATTGTAGAATTTTTGAATTCATCATACACAAGCAAAATATAACAATATTTAATCTGATTGCAAAATCAATAACTGTGTCGTTTATATGTAAATAAGGATCAATTATGTAGATTTTAATGAGGACATATTAAATCCAAAGTAAACACATTTTTACTTAGTATCAGACAAAATCATTTGTACTTTGTCGGAAACTGCCAAAAACAAATCAAAGTTTCAAGTTCAACCAAGTATTTCCCACCACCAAAGACCATTCATTGGAAAAGAAAATGTAAAATATGTGTTTGATTTGACTGTTATCATAATCAACTTGTAACTAAAGTCAAATATGTAAAGTTTAGCCATAATTTTCATATTCATATCAATATGCCACTTGAATTTGAAAACATTTTATTTTACCCTTTTTGCCAAAAAAATGCCTTCTATCTACCGACTTTTAATACCAAAATACAACTTGTATTCAGTGAAATCCAATCATTTTATTTGGGTAAATCAAATAACGATGGAGATGATCAAAGAAGGACGAGAAAGACTGCATAGAGAGCTATTTGAACTAATCATATTTATCTAGAGAAAGGAGAAGATGCTCAAAGAATGGCAGACAGTGTTAATAATCCCATTTCATAAAAAGAGGAGCCAAGCCGGAATGTAACAAACTATCTAGGTATCTCGCTGCTCAGCAGGACATACAGAATACTTTTCTCGGGACGATCTGAAGCTTCTCGCCGAAGGATAAGTCTAAGAATATCAAACTGGCTTTAGGGCATAGGATGGATTACATCTTTACATTTTGGGTATCCAGCAACTTAGAAAAATGAAAAATCAGGGAATTTGATTATTTTTTGAATTTTCACATGATCACTAAAAAATATGTAACCTTACATACAACAGTCAAAAAAACATTTACCTTTAAGTTAATACACACTGCTAATCAATTTTAACACAGTTGTCCATTTTGGGCCTACTAACCTCAATTCACAAGGTCAACGTGTCATTTTTGTGTCTTTTCATCTCTTTACCCCACATTTCAACCATAGTTGAGTCATGGCTATACACATAAGCATGAATTATATTACATTATCGGGAGAATAAACTAAATTAGAATGTGCCTCACAATAATTTTAAGCTGTACTGCTGTACGGTGATATTTTAATGTCTCAAAATGATCTCACTGAAATCTTAGATCACACTACCAAATGTGCCATCTCTCTAGGCTGAAATCTTTTAACACCTAAAAGAGTGACAGAATTTCAGAATGTTTATGTGACAAAAAATATGATTATGTTAAGTTGTGATCTTGATAAAATAATGTTTCTAATATATATATTAAATGATTGTAAAAATTAAAAATTGGCCCTGGAAAAGTCAGGTAATTTTAAAATATGGTTTGGCTGGAGACCCTAAGTTGATGTGACAGCTATTGGACAAGGACATCAAGACAACTTTTGTGGACTTCTCCAAAGTGTATGTCAGCATCCACAAAAAGAGCATTACAAGTTGCTTCATGAGATGAAAATACCCCCAAAAATAAGGACAGTGATGAGGGCTTTTAAGGGGAACAACAAAAGCAAAGGTGAAGTACAGAGGATTTTTGTCAGACGAGTTGGAGATAAAAACAGGAGTAAGGCAAGGATATGCAACATCAGCCCTAATGTAAAACTTGGTTTTAAAAAAGGTCATGAGGGAAATGGACAAGAGAAAGGACTAGGATGGTGTTTTGATGAATGGAAAACACTGATGGTTAGCGTTTGCTGACAACATTGTGCTAATAGCTGAGGAGGAGACGAAGATGGTAGGGATGGCCCTAGAGCTAAAGAGGAACTTCAAAAAGGTTGGGTTACATATAAGTGGATAGAAAACTGAGTTAATGACCTTGAGGAGGAGAAAGAATGAGGGAACTGTAAAAGCAAGAGATATGACGTTGACAAAGGTGGATAAATTCAAATATTTAGGATACTGGTTCGATGATTGTAACAAAATCAAAGCGGAGCCGATTGAAATAACGATGGCTGGATCTCGGAGCTTCTACAGTCTAAAATCCTTGTTTGGTTCCGGAAGAATCTCCATGGGAACAAAGTTTAGGGGATACAACACTATTGTGTTTTTGCTAGTCATGTATGTCTCAAAAGATATGGAGCTTGGCCAAGAGTGATAGGTAAAGACTAAGGGACTTTAAAGAAAGGCCATGAGAAAAATATGGGATCCAGTAAAAAAGTAAGGTGGATATAAAAGGACAAACAAACAAGAAATATGACTAGAGGGAGCAACCAGCTTTATAAAAAAAAATTAGATGGGCAGGACATGAAGCCAGAATTCAATAGAAAAGAAGTCGGAGATCTATCATGGACGGGCATACCTGGCACTTGAAGACCTCTGGGGCGGCACAGAACGAGATTGAGTGAAGATGTGGCCGGATATCTCAAGGATCTGGGTGTAGAGGGAAATTGGAGGGCAAAGGCTCTGGAGAGAACGTGGTAGAGGCAGCTTGTGCAGTCGGCACTTGGTCTCAAAGAACTGTGATTGCCATTAATCATCAATCAATCATTTTATTTACCACAAATCAGAATCTTTGCAGATATTATACACTCCAATTGCCATATTATGAGCTAGAATAAAGTTTCATTATTTTACAGAAATATTACATAACTAAGCCCCTTGTCCACTTTGTGGAAGGTGGATACACACTAAGTAGGGGAATGCCAGGCAGGCTGCTGTACAGCAGGGGCGTCGGGATGGGTACAATAGCTCCGGAGGCATGAGTGCTGGCCAAAGTGAAGGTATGTCATTTTCAGCAAGCGAATAAAATGTGCTCAATGCTTCTGATAGAATGATTAAATTATTTATCTTAAGAGAAAGAGGAGTATTACAAGTGTGTACACCAAATACATGATGTACAAATGAATAAAATCCGACGGATTATTAAAAGAATTTGTGGATACACAGAACAGTGTCATAATCGAGGATTTTAATCTACACGTAGGAACAGATAGACAAGGATATGAAACTGTCTATGAAAAACATAGAGAATAAAATAGGAATAATGAAGGGGAAGACCTGGACACGTGCAACCGAAATTGCTGGGTGAATGGTAATGGGTAGTAGCAGCAAAGAAGTCACAAGGTACAATCAGGACTTTTAATCAAGAGGGCATGATTGATTATGGGATAGCTTCCGATGAAATCAACTGATTTTTGCAAGGCAGCATGGTAATACCAATTACAGAGCTGTCAATATTGAAGGTGATTACCGACTCTAGTAGCGGGCCAAGCATTCCACATGTGCGTTGAGTTCATATATTCAGATAATGTTTCTACAACTTATCAGACATAGGTATTGCCGAATTCTGCATTAAATTGTCTTACTTTTTCAATCTGAACAATTTTCAACAAGTAATATTTGTAATTTTTTTGACAAATTTATTTTAAAATAAATTCACAATGCCAAAGAAGTATTTCATTTAGTAATCTTAATTGGAGCATTTTATTTCAGTAGATTTGTTATTAGTAATTAAAATATTTTAACAATATCTGAAGGAGTCATTTGGACAGCAAGAGGCTTGATATACCACCTCCACTTTCCTGGTTGTAACTGAGTAGTCACGGGTGTACATGTTCTGAATAAACTTTTTCAAACAGGTTGTGTTGTTTTAAATGTTTGATTGAACAACCTAATTTCACAATTTTTTACATGATGCAAATTTCACTTCTCATTTGCCACACTTGTGGCTAGATTGAAGAATATGTTGACCACCTCTGGTGTAGGGTTCTAGTTGATGGAAAATGAACCGGAGACTTGTTTGTATCGAATGGTTAGGTACAGAAGTTTGGAAGTATGCTGTGCATATTTTTTGGTCACTTATAGAGTATTCTCGGTTCTGCTAAGATATATTGTGGTGACTCAACTGTGAGCGCCTTTTTTTCTAAAGATTATAAAGTTTGTGGAGTTGAGGGTGTTAAGTAGTGACCAGAGGGATGGTGTTGCTTGGTCCTGTCTCTAGGCCTGCCATTAAGGTGGGGATGTAGGAAACATGAGTTAAGGGCAGTATTTTTTCATTTTTATAGCAAAATACTTTTTTGGCGCAAAAAAAAATCAAATAACTCTCCATTAGAAACAGTTTAATTTTCTTCACATGGTGACTTAAACAGCTCTTGGATATCTGTCAAGGGTATCATGAAATTTAATGACAACTTTTTCTCTTTGTTTTAAAAGTTTTGGGAAAAAAAGTGAAAAAAACTCTCCCCTTAAAACTCATTTTCCACATTCCCAAGTTATTTTGTTACTTTATTTGATCACTCTCCAGTATTTTGGGGTAAACTCTATATGTTGCACTTTCTTGTTGTAATGACATTTTATTTGAACACTACCTGAGCATCACTCAATTTTAATATATATCTTATATTAGTCATAAAATATTAATAAAATTAGTTTATATGAATTTTTTATGATTATTTTATTTATTTGGAAATAGCATTTGATTATTGTTTAAAAACAGCATACACATCATCCCAATTTATAAAATGAATAGGAAAGATGCTCATAATTGATTTGCCCTTTATCTTAATTTAAAAAATAAATTTAAATTCTTTGTTTATCAAAAAGTGGGGGAAGTCTGGTTTTCAATAAACCCTTTTATCACTGCATTTTATATATAAATTTGATTTAAAAAAATCTAATACTTTTATATGCTTTTTGCAAATCTTGTAATTTTGAAGCTTGATTTTTCTATTAATGGATCATTTATTTAAAATAGGGCATTACAATGTGTGTATTTCAGTGGTTGAATTGTTTTTTTTAGCTGATATTGACTATCGGCCAACTGTTATATATTAATTAAGTCTTAGGGGTGAGATCAAACATTACATTGAAGGGACATTTAATTCAACCTGGAGTTAGATATAAATGTGCTGGCCTCAGCTATGGACAAGATCTTAAAGTCAATAATAATAAAACAAATTTAACAAGTACTATCTTATTAGCTGGGTAATTAAATAGACTCTCAGGTTAATCATCTGAAAGGGTAATAAGCCAGCCATAGATAAACAATCCTCCTCGTGGCATGAAACCAACTTAAAAAAATCTTATTGTAATTTTTTTTATGATAATTGTTCTTTAAAATAATTCTTCCTCTCACATAAGATGGGGGTTTAGCGGAAAAGTGTCAAGTGTTTTTTTTTACAGTTTTTATAGCAAAACTTTTTTTGGTATAAACAAATCAAATATTGCTTTTATACAAATGTAGAGTTTAATTTATCTTCATATGGCTTTATCAAAATTTGTTGAATTTTTTTCAAGAATATCTTGGAATTTAATGACAATCTCTTTATTTAAAAAGCTTTTCACTTAATGCCTATGCTCATAACAGATATTCAACAACTCTTTTAATATCACCATTTGAAGAAAATCAAACTATGTTTCCACTGGAAACACATTTTATTTATTTTGGCCAAAAAACGTTTTGCCAACTCGCGCTCCCTACATACCCACCTTATTAAATTCATTATCAGTCATGATTAAATAAAAACTCTTCTTATTCCTTAACGTCATTCTTAACTATTTAGAATAGGCACAAGTCTTAATTTTCTATTAGTATAAGTAGGTTTGAGAAAATCTTTACCTAACCAGAGTTTTGGTATAGTCTGGATCATAAACAACACTTACCGAAAGTCTTAACCTGGCCTGGTCTGAACATTAAAACCAATTCAGCCACAAAAATACATACACTTGATTTGAGTAGTGCATGGAGATGTTGTGTTGGCGCTATGTTGTCAATCTACCATCCGGGTAAGAATTGACACTAGTTTTGTACCCTCATTATAAATAATTTTACTTATTAATTATGCTTCACTAAACAGCATGGTGTCAGGCATTTACAGTACAATTATAATGTTTTCCAACCACTGTTGTTTATTTGTTGTTTTTATTGGCAATTTTTAAAACTTTTTTGAAGTAAGTAAACTTGTGGCTGAAATGTGGGGAAATATTCCTTCTGGTTGCTTAAATGATTATTTGTGTAAAATACCTAATTAGGGTTGGGTTGAATCCACTATTTTACTAATCCAAATCTCCAATTTACCTTCAAATGTTGAATCTTGTAAAAATTTATGAACAGAAGAGGAAATATAAATATAACAGAATAGTAGTAAATTTATGTTTTTCCAGTTTTCAACTAATGAGTTTGTATGGATATGCACCTAGTTTGATCTATGCAAGATCACTACTAGAACACAAAGGGGATGATAATTACATTTATAATTTGCGGGTACTTAAGTGAAATGCCATAAAGACTATTTAAGTTCACAATAAAAAGCTTGCAATTCTGACTCTTGCTATAGTGTTTCATTTACTGGGATTATGAGAACTACGAATTGAGGGATTGAAAATATGGATATTAATATAGATCAGTAAACCTTTGTAAAACTATGTTGACAACAGAAATAAATAATATATAGGACAGGGTTCAATCCCCTGTCCCGGCATAAATTTATCTGATTACCAAACCCTTCCTTCACCTCTGACAAGACATCTTGTGAATGTGGGGAATGCCAGGCCTCCACCGTGGTTCGGATTCCACGTTAAACTATAGGTCCTCCATTTCATCTCACAATCACCCTACCATTACACATTAGCGTAAGTGCGTATAACCCAAACGGGTAGTAAGATGCGGTGCTAATAATAATAATAATAATATATAGGATTCTATACCAATAATATCTGAGGGTATCGAGGAATCTAAATTGACAAACCTATTATTACTTTTGTAGGCTACTAATATTTTATAAATTCATGTCGTATGTGAGAACACTTTTTAAATTACAAGTTTAACTTTAGTGAAAATGTCAGATCTATGATGCCATATGAATTTAGTGCACAAAATTACACAGATGTTTTCAATTTAGAAGCAATATTTTTACTCTAAACATATTTATAAAACAGATAACACCCAACAACCGCTTTAAATTTGTATTCTACTATAGCTTTTACTAATATGAACTAAAATTTTAGATAAAATTAATGTATGTACTTTAATCTATGGTAAGTTTTAAGCAAATGCAAATCTTCAAAATTTTGAGTTTGAATCTAGCTATTTTAAAATTTTCAGCAATTTTTTTTAGAAGGGAGGTGGGATGAATTTATTTGATCGGAATCAATCAATTTGTACACTAATTTATTTCATTTATTTGGTATCTGTTAATTTAAATGACAGTCATGGGCACTTTAGCAATCTTTGCTCCAGATTGTAAAATGGGAATAAAAATTTGACCAAGATTGTTGTGAAAATACGAAATTTTTTACCTAAATTATTTCTTTGACAAGGGACCAAACACATTGATTACGTGATGAATGGCAAACTTGTTTATAATGCTATAGTAACTATTTAACTTATGCTAGTTGCACAAACATGTTTCAGTACACACTTTGTGTGATTTTAACATTAACCACTAAATTCTTCGGTGGCCACGTGGTCTAAGGCATCATTCTCAGGTGTCTGTTCATATGTAGGGACACTTTTTCTTAATTCAATCTTTCTCATCCCTAACTCATTATCGTAATTAGTACATATGCTTATAGCCTGAAAAGATGCGATGTTAAAAAAACTATTAACTAGGTATGATCCCTTGAAACCACAGGGGTATTCAAAATTTGAGGATTCGAGAAACTTTTGAATTCGAGACTCGTATCCCTAAAAAAATAATATAATTGTTTTCAATTTTTCAAGTGAAATTTGTTTTAAAGCTTTAAATACTGCTTATTAGTGGCTCAAAGCCATACTNCTCTTCATGCAAATACTGGTTCACTTAATCTATATTCAACCTTCCCATTCCAAATCCTTTGGCGTTATTAGTACTTAAGCGTATAACTCGAACGGTTAGTAGGACGTGGTGCTAAATATTATTATTCTAATATTAACCCTTGTAAATTCTATCTACCATTCTATCTAGTATATAAACCTTTATTTCGGGTAAAGAGTTAAACTCAGGCGCATATTTATATTCCTTTATACAGCACTTGTTATGTACACAAACACAATTAATTTAATGTTTTCACTAAACACACGTGGCTCCTTCAAAAGTATTTTTATTTCCCATATTTAAACTAAACCAGTTGTCTTGTAGAACCTAGCTTAATATCATTAATGAAATTTTAATATTACATTACTTGTTTGTGTGATTATAGTGATTACTATACTAGACATGTGCTTAACTTGCCATAAACTTAACATTATTTTGTCAGTGCTCTCAAATTTACATTTAAAAGAGCTGGGGGGAGGGGGACTAAAGGGCTAGTTATTTAAGGGGAAAAAACTTTTACTCCTTGGGATATATTATATAATAGGCCTACTCATCCGTCGGTTTGAGAATGCTCAATTTACACTTTCTATTAGTTTGCTTGTGCCTAAACTTAAGTTAGTAGAGGCGCTCAAGGGCTAGCGCGTACCCAATCTCAATTCTAGTTTGGGGTCACCCTTAAATTTCATAATTATTTTTTTTGGGGGTGGGGGAGAGCTTAAACATTTTTTTGTGTGTGTACATCTCAATTTCCCTGGTTTCTATCTATACATTGAAAACCATGTTCACATATCAAAACAAAAACTAGAGTAACTTCCGATTCTGTTGGCATTGCAAATAACTAGAGATATGATCCTAAATCCCTTGAATCCCTCAAATCCCCTGGTATTATAGAGATTCGAGATTCATAAAAATATCAAATACTATATATTATGAAGACCTTTATTTATAATTAATTATAATTTAAAACAATTTCAAGCAATTGTTTTTATTTATAAGGAATAATATAAAACGATGTAGTTGGGAGAGTAACAAAATCACAAAAGAGGACAACGCTGTATTAATATAATTGATCTACTAAAAAAAAAGTTGTCTCTTGTTTTATATAGTTTTATGTTGTTTATGACTTATGAGACATGACAAACAAAATAGCATTTGACAGCGACACACAGCATTTAACAACTTATTATCAATGAAGTTTCAATTATTTTCACTTGACTAAATGTGTACATCTTATAAAGATTCGAGGATTCAAATTTGGTTTTGAAAGAAAATGTAAGGTTAGGATTTGAGAAATACAGGATTCAAATTTGGATTTGAAAGAAAATTTAAGGTTCGGATTTGAGAAATATTGGATTTGACCCATCTCTAAAAATAACAATGTTTCTAACAATTTTTTAAGAATCTCAGGATAGACAACCACAAGGAACGAAGTGGGTCTAATGGCAATCCAGCATTTTTTTAAAGACTTTAAGAAGATAAAATAGACCATTTCTTAAGATGTATTCTAAAGGGGTGATTATTTTGGGCTCAAAAACTGATTCTAACTTGGATCATAAATAGATGTAAATAGGGGTTTTGATTTACAAATATTTACATTGCCCAAGATTTTCTAAGAAGGGAGTCTCATAAACTAAGATATGAATTTATTATAAGATTTGGAAAAAACTCCTCTTTACTCTAACTTCTTTCATACATTTCTTTCTAGAACTAATTTCACTAATACGTCATTTTGGAACTTTTTTTTCCTTAAAGGAATACTCAGTCTATGAACACAACCAAGATGCAATATGTTTCTTTTGTCTACCTATTTTATTTTTTTCTAGTGTTAATTACCTTTTGTTTTTGTAGAAGCAGGTACTGAGAGGTTCTAAAGCTGCATTTTAATTGATTCACCTTGTTTTTATATATTTGATGTGATCTATTTGGTTTGAATTAATAGTTGTGGTTGATTCTTGGAACACTAATGAGGGGTACAATCTAGAAAAGGGAAGTATTATAAAATATTAACTTTTTAAAGTTAAAATTAAATGATTTTGATTTGATCAAGCTAATAAAATATTTAAATTATTTCATATTAATAATAATTATTTTGATATTATTTGTGGAAATTAATAAAGTAAGGAAAACTTAACTATTGAGTGGAAATTGGGTGAAGAAAGCCTACCAAGGGAAAGAGTAAATAACGTGGTTAGGTTAATTTCTTCTAAATTATGCCTACCTCGTCCCTAGAACATCAGTGCAATGGTTACCAAACTGGGGCAGAGGAGGTTTCTTCAATGGTCTGAGTGGGGGGCAAGAGGTTTATTTAGTTTTAGTATGAGTACTGGTTCTCAAACAATTATTTCTTGGTAAATAATATTTACAGTTTGCATTTTAATTATTATTTTTTTCCTTTGAAAAAGAAAACAGCCCGTGTGTACAATTCTTTGGTTTATGGGTTAAAGTGCTGGCCTCCAATGAATAGTCATTATCAAATTTAGTAGCATACACTCATAGAGTCATAACTTATTTATAATTATTATTTCTTTATACTTTAAATTATTTTATGAGAGGAAAAAATCTTGAGTATTAAAAAATAAAGCCGGCTATAACTTGCACATTTGTTTTATAATAAATAAGAGTTAGGTCGAATATACTAGTTTACAAATTAGAATCACAAATCAGAATCTTCACTTACCTTTGAATTTTGAATTCAAATAAAATTATAAACAAAAGAGGAACTAAAAATATAATGAAAAAATAGAAATAATAACTAAATGTTAACATTCTTATGATCCATTCATTAACACATTAAGTCATTCAGTTAAGTGTTAAATTAATGGTCCGGGGGTTAGGTTGATAAGGTATTCTATAATTAATTAGTTTCTAAACCATCATTAAGCAGTATTTTTAAAAAATCCAAGGATTTGATCTCAAAAATCCATAAGTATTTATAAATTGATTTATTTTGTATCTAAGATTCAACTGCAATGTGTGTGTGTGTGTGTGTGTGTGTGTGTGTGTGTTGGTTTTAAACTTTGTTTTTTTTTCTAATTGTCAACAATTTTTTTTTGTGAATGTAGGCCTACTATAGTCTTATGTTGCAGCTAACGGGGAAAAATGTTTTTCGATTGAATTGATTCATTGAATGCCACTTGTTATTTATCTAAACTCCCTTTAATTTTATCTAGGATGAAAAATATGCAAAAAGTTAATTCACCTAATCGCAGATGTTGTTATTTTTTTAATTTTGTTGCCTGTAATTATTATGAAAGTAAAAAGTATTTCTGTTTCTGAGTTGTTTTTTATGTGTTGTTTCTGTTTTTTGATTGGTTTGTTTCTTGCCCGCTCGCTCTAGCCATTACTATTGGCCGGCTAGGTTATGTGTGCCCTCACGAAGTCGCCCCTCTGTTACAGCAGTTTGTTCGCCAGTGGTGTGTAACCCCTTTACTTTATTATTATTATTAATATTCATTATTTTATTTTTATTGTCTTCCACTAATTTGTGACCACATTTCCAAATATATTTATATTGGTATTATTCTCAGCAGTTGTGTTTATGGTTTTGAAAAGTAATTAGTTATGCTGTTTAAGGGCACATTCATTATTTATGTCACATGTTCTTACCCCAACAATATAATGCGCTCAATGCACGCCTTCAACCCCCAAATACTATATATCAATAAAAGTTAAAGTGTAAATATCTTCATTCATCATTAAATTGGCAGATTACATTAAAATAGTTTGTTTACTGTTAAAAAAAAGCCAATACATGCTTGTTTAACTCAGAGCCACACACTATTTATCACAAATAATAGTTCATCATATGACATTGACTCAAACCTCTTCCCCTTTTACATAACAGCTTGGCAGTTTAATTATAATTAATTCATACTCTTTTTTTTTCCAAAATTAATTTATTTACCTATTCCTTGTGATTTTCATTTGTTTTCCAAAATTAATTTGTTTACTTATTTCTTTTGGTTAGGTGTCTACAAAAAATCATTGCAAAGAAACATTCTTTTTTTTCAAATTAAGTTATTTTTTAAATGTTAAAAAACAAATAGATCATGTTATTTATTTTGTCTTTTACAGGAAATATTGCCCATATTTAAGAGTGTTAGTTTTGCGTTTTCACTGACACACATTTGTATGACTTTAATTAGTCTATTAACCAGTGGTCACGAAAAGTTACCAATTGAGGGGATAAAAAAATTGTAGCAGAATATCTTTCAGTGGGGAAGTAAAGCCATTGGTCTCATGTCGATTGTGGCATGTGGAAGAATCCTGAAGGGTACCTTTCCTGGAAAAATTAGTAGGTCCTTTTGATTTTGCTTATAGAAATTCTCGTGTTCTAATATAATCATTTGGTTCAGAAAGTGCACGTTAAATACTTTGAATTTTATAGATGTCTACATTCCGACTTTGGGTTCATCCATAAATTAAGTAACCCTTTTTTTACGGTTTATTTTTGTGCCCCATCTCCACACACTTTCCTACCTTCCATTTAAAACCGAGTAGACATTTAACCCGACTCCTCCGCCTTCAAACTGTGCTAAGTAACTTTCCATGAGGAGTGAATGTTATTATTTCATAAGAAAACTTTTGTGAGCTCTAAAAGGTGGTCTCAGATTTAATAACACCAAAAATCAATTTTAAATTTTAATATAAACTATCTCAGATAAAGATGATTGTTTTTTAAGCCATGTGATGTGGCCTGACAACAATTAATACTTTTTCGCTGACCGAGGTGGCTTCCTTAAGATCAATTCTTTATTATTTTGTTACCACTAAGAATCAATTTGAGTTTGACGTCTCCTTTATTATAATATATATAAACTCGCTGATGAATACCAGTTAAATATACAGGAATACTAGGTTGGCTTTGGTGGAAGAGATTATAAGCTTACATTTTGGTACTCTTTAATTTATATTTATTTCAAATGACTCCTCAAAGAATGGTTTCTACTGATTACTTTCCATTTTGTTAAATTTTCTCTTTGATTGCTATGTTTTTCTAAACATATGATTTTTTCAAATGGAATTTAAATGTTTATTCGTTAATATAGTTTCATGTTTGTCATTTATTTATTTTAGTATCTCGAGTAGGCCTACTTATATTTTATATGTTTTGATTCTGGGGCTACATACAACTAAAAAAATTAGACAAACTAATAAATAAAAAGTTTTGTTTTAAGTAATTTTAATAACTCTTTAAAACATCTAAACTATTTTAAGCACCTAATTAAGTTATGTTTTTTCCAAGATAGTATAATTTCAGTAGAAGCCTTTTTGTAAGAGTCTGATCTATGTAATTTATTTAAAATCATGCCTTTAATAGTAACCCTGCATTTCTTCTCCCTTATAATTTATGTTAAATTATAATTAGTTAATTGTACCTCTTCTTTTCTATCAACCTTTTGCCTAACTTTTATCAATGTTTGGCTTTGGTTTCGCTTAGAAACCAGTAGTATCAGTAGTTATATGTTATTGTGTTACTATTTTTTCCCCTGTCTGTTATGATGGTACTTCTCTGCTTCTCTTTACAGAAACAATCCTCTTTTTTGATGTTGTAAATAAATGTAACCTTAACTCAGTCTATTCATGGCTCAAAATATATATTGATAAGTGTATCACTAAACATGGTGTAACTTTGTGTTTACCTTTTTAATAAGCCGTGACTGATGTGGTTGAGTAAGTAATGTTTCGTTGCACCATTTAGTTTTAACACTTCATTAATCTAACTTAATGCATCATTATATATTCCTTCAACAAATTATAAATAAAATCTTTTATTTGGTGTGTGCATTGATAATTAAAATCAATTTTTTTGTTTTTCCTAAATTCAGAATTAATCTTATGCAAACAATATATTTTATTTTTGTCTGCCGTATTTTTATTTGATATCTACTAACATACTTATATTCAGGACATTAAACTTACATCACCTGAATAATTCATTAGAACTGACCTTGAAAGGGGAAGGGGGGCGGGGGGCATATATTTACTTAGCATTATTTTTAGTTCAATAAATGTTTAAGATTCAAAATTTCACTGTGTAATTAGCAAGGCCCAGATTTTGATGACATGTAAACTTCTTTTGGTCCATCAGAGACAATGCTCAGTTGTACTGTACATAAACTCTGTTCATGGTCCCCTGTTTGTAGAAATGCATATTTTAAGTTTTTTTTTGCCATTCTAGATTTTTGATTAATTTTTCTTGTTTTTTGTTTGTTTAGTAAGTCATTTTTAAACATTTTTTAAAAAGAAAATTTAAAATTATTTGAAAATGACTTTAAAAAGGTTATATACAGAGGAGAAGGTCCAAATCTCGACTACCATTTTCTTTTACACTTGTAACTTCTGAATTATTAGCATAAATCTTGTTGCAACAATATACATTTATAGCTGGAAGGATTATACATCGAACATGTGTACTTAAATGTTATAAAAATATAACTTTTTTTTTGAACATTTTTTTTGTAAAAGTTGTCACAATTCATGATTTTGAAACTGTGGTCTAAATTTCGACTACCGGCTTCAAGATGTCAGGAAATAAAAGCAAAAGAATAAAAAATGGTATTTCACTGTATTATTACATAATAATATAAAAACAATGTTTTAAGGTAAGCTTACTTGCATATTACTTCTATTTTTAATGGAAAAAGTCAATAATCCATTGCTCATTTACAAAAATCACACATATAAATGTCTTTGTCGGCACCAGCACATGCGTTATGTGCCCAAAGGTGGCACATAACACACATTACCCACAATTCTCCTTTGTGGTCATTGGAAAACGGTCCTTGGCAAAAAATACAGGCCGCATCTTCATCATCTGGCTTTTTTTTTACCCACAGGAAACTCCAAATCACTCATGCTGTCGTCGACAATATTTTCGGCACCATCAAAATCTTCCGAAGAACTGCCTTCATTAAGCGTCTTCTTTGGCTTCCCTTTAGATTTTTTCTTCTTCTCTTCTTTTGGTATCCGAAGTATTCCCCCAAAATTTAATTTCTTTTTGACGACTTTTTTTGGGTTATCGGCAGAATCTTTTAATGATTTAACAAGGGCTTCTTTGAAGGGGGTTCCAGTGATCATACAAGCTCCTACGGCCTCTGTTGCTCACTTTTCGTTTTTTTGATGGTACAGGGACGATCTCATACGGACTGACATGTTTCAGACCACTTGAAGTGCTGGGTTGAGGATCCTGGGCAGGACTTACAGGATGATCCGCAAGCAACGACTCACGTGCCTTAAATGCAGAAAGTTGGTTGTCATAGGGAGATTTCACTTGATTAGTTTCATGTGGCGTCGCCTGAGGACTGCAGGATTTCACCGATTCCTGTGCCGAAGCCAGAAAATCACCATTGGTGAAAAGGTTTTTATTCATTGGGAAAATGCCTGTTTTGCTGAAACCATTCATGGCGATCTCTCCTGTTTGTACTTTTAAATATGCTTTTCCAAAGAGCTCCATCATGTCATATGGAGACAACGGCCTGTCTGAATGAAGAAGCCTCTGTCTTATTTCTTCACTGTAGTGTGTCTTCAGGGGTCCCATGAAGGTTTTGTCCAGAGGCTGAAGCTTGTGCGAGCAGTGTGGTGGCAATGACACAACTGTCACATGATTGCTTCGTGCCAATTCAATCACATCAACATTACGAACATGGCTGTAGTGTCCATCTAAGATTAGGAGAACTGGAGAGTCCTCAGATGGGTTCACTTTTCCCACAAAATGCTGGAACCATTCGGTAAAAATGTTGGTTTGAACCCAACCTGATGGGTGTGCAACTCCAACCGAGCCTGGGGGAGCCCCTCTCATTAGTTGGTCAGTCATGTTCTTCCTGGGAAATATAATGAAAGGTGGAACATAATGCCCAGAGGCACTCATGCATGCTATCTCTGTGACCGTCGCTCCTCGCTCTGCAGATGTGAGGGCAGCAATTTGACGTTTACCTTTCCTTCCAATTACTTGGGGAATTTTACTCTGTACAATGGTCAGGCCGGTTTCATCCACATTGTAAATTCGATCCGCTGGATACTTGTGCTTAAGGTAGGCCTCTTCTAATAATTGGAAAAAAGCACCAACATTTTCTTTATTGAAGCCTAAGGCGCGAGAAAAAGAAGTCCCACATGGTTTACGCAGAGACAGCGTATCTTTGTGACGCTCTAGGAAGAGATCAACCCAAGCGCGGCCTGCTTGAAAGGGTGATTAATGCCGTTTTTAGTCACAAGTTGGAATGCCATACATCGAAGGTCCCCTAGGATAAACCCATAAAACTTTGCTTCCATATGAAGTAAATAATCAACTAGTTGTTTTTAGAGTTCATCTCCTAGTATTGGCTTCCTTCCTATCTTAGCTGTCACTAATTTAGAAGGTGATATATCAACCTTTTTGCTAAGATCGCGCAATGTACCATGAGGTACGTTGAAAGTTTTAGATGCTTTAAGGGTGCCCATCTTTTTTTCCCTAACGGCACAGATTGCTTTTGCCATGTTCTCTTCACCCCATTGACGTATTTTATTTTTAGGAACATATTTGGGCTTCTTTCTAGGCATTCTGAAACAAAAACGGCGAGTATTAGCCTCCTTGGTGGTGTTGGTCCAAAGTTCGACTACTAGTCGAACGTTAGATCACTAGCGTTAGTCGGAATTTAGACCACTGCATGGTTAACACTTTGAGGTTACGTATGGCCTAGAACGAATCGATTAAACTAAAAGAAAATTTAAAAGCCTAGAACGTACCTAACACGTTACTTTAACGGCCTTACAGCTAATACTAAAACACTACGAGTAAAAAAATCAAGAACACATACCTGAAAAAGTTTTGAAATCGCCGAAAATGAAGTTTTGATTAGTGCTCTGTCACGGTTGAGCGAGCGGAACTGCGGTTTACACAAAACAACAAAGTAATGAAGCGCTGTTTACTATTTTTCCCGCATGGTTGTAGCACCTTGCAGTACGTCAAACCCTGCTAGTCGAACTTTAGACCCTAGTCGAAATTCGGACCTTCTCCTTTGAATTATCGGTGTTTTGATAAAACATGAATATTCAAATATCAGATATTTTATATGAGTTCAAATGAACTTTGTACCGTCTTTACATTCCTGGTGAGTCACTCACAATGCCATGTCTGGAAAGGGCTACAGGGGGATGGAGAACTATCGTTTTTAAAGCACATATTTGTTTTCCAATGTTAAGTAGAACACATGATTCTAACTGTCAAAAGATTCTAAATTCATAGTTTTCAATTTATAAAGTGCATGTTATATTTATTCATTTGTAATCATTTTATGTGGATTTAGAATGCTTTAAACCAAACCATCTAAAGTGAGTCATTTGAGGCAAATTATTACTGAATTCGGAGAGGATATTTTTTCTATAGAGAGTGAAATACTTTTCTATAAAATATTTGAATTGAAAGGGGCTGACATCAGATAAAAGATTTACCCATTCAACAGCAAATCAGTCGCAACAAACATGTTCGTGGTATCCAAAATATCGATAAAAAGAAAACCTTTCAATTATTTTTTGCACAAAATGCATTCACGAATAAAGAAAAATTCTCAACATTTTATAAATATTGTGTGACGTTCTGGTATCTGCGAACATTCCTCTGTGGAAAATGAACAATGTTAAACTAAAGGATTTCCTGGGACTGTATACGTGTCACACTATTCCAGATGAGTCCACACTGAGGAAAAACTGGAACTGGACGGATCAGGAGAGAGATTTTCACTTACATGTGTAATGTAAATAATAACTCTTGTAATAAATACAACATGTTATGGAATTTCAATCAAATCTTTTTTGGTCATTTTTCGTGTATCTAAAATCGTTATTTAGAGTTTTTAGTGTCATTTTATAAGTCATTTTTTGGCAATTTTAAGGTAATCAAAATCTGGGCCCTGGTAATGAGTTAAAATAGTAGATTAAGCGCTTTCTAATTAAAATATATGTTGAAACGTAAAACTTGGTCATTAGAACTGAAACTGTGTTCAAATGTTATTTTACAACTTAAACTTCAATACATAGTATGCACCTCTGACAAGACATCTTGTGAATGTGTGGAATGCCAGGCCTCCACCGTGGTTCGGATTCCACGTTAAACTGTAGCTCCTTCATTTCATCTCACAATCACCCTACCATTACACATTAGCGTAAGTGCGTATAACCCGAACGGGTAGTAAGACGCGGTGCTAATAATAATAATAATACATAGTATGACAATTATCAATATACTGACTGTTAATTTCAATATATTGACAATACATTCTTACTTACTAAAAAGTTTAAGAGATATTAATAAAAGCATAAATTCATGATATAGTGGGAATGATTAAAATTTAAAAAAACGTTTTCATAATATGCTTGATTTTTTACAGTGCCGTGGCAGGTTAGTGTATGTAATTATTTGGTTCATTGATATTTATAAGTTTCAAATCCCACATAATTTAAGTGTTTTCTGATCGTGTACTTTTTTAGAAACTCTATATGAGCCCCTCAGAAATAATGTTATTGACTAGAGGAGTAAGGGAGTTCTATTGTTGGTAAACTGTGCGGCCTCAAATCCTGTCCTTCCAATTTGGAGACTACCACTAGATTTGTGTGGAAGGGATGGGAAATTAATAAAACTTTTCACAACCCAAACCTCTGACGATGGTCGAATAATCTTATTGTGGACATATTTGCATCGATGGTCATGCAGGTCTCTTATGTTCTGATTTGATTATGACAAGGCCAGGGCTTGAACCCAAAATGGGTGTATTGAGGGTTGTTTTTCTTACATTATTTACCACTTTTACTCCATGCAAATGAGGGCTAATTTCTTATGAATCTCTACCTTCTTTGTTCTTACCCCTCAGTGAATAACCCGGATTTAAGATTCAGTGCACATAATAAAACCAAATAACTTACAATAAAATTTGTTGACAGATGTAAGCATAGAATAATATAAAAACAAGTGAAAGATGTTTTTTATTATAATTGATATGAAACCAGTCTTAATTGCATTCAAATGATTATTTACTCAATTTAAAATATAGTTTTCCAACATCTTTGCCTAGATAATGAACATCGAAACTTTGCTGCTTGTTCGGGTTAAATGCTTTACTAATTATGCAAGGGGTTTCAGGGATCAAAAATGTTAATATTTAGAGGAAGTTTACTTGCCTTTGTTTGGAGAAAGAGTGTAAAACTATTTTGGAAAAACTCCCTTCAATACACCTGACCAAGATTCGAACCTGGATCTCTCGGTCATAGACAGTCCAGGCTACTGTGAGAGTAGCATGTTAGACAATGTGAGTACCAAAGCGGGTCCCACACATGTTAAGTGTTGAGGTATGAAAGGACATTGTCATATAATTGACATTTTGTGAAAAAGAATGCTATGCATGGCTTTTGTGTGTCAAAACTAGAGCAAAACATTGCATGATAGAGCAAACCACTATAAGTTTGGCATGCCTTAGATAATGATTCTTTATGATTGGTTTAAACCTCTAAAGTATTAAGAAAACTAATGCTCAAAAATAATTTATGAGGAGCCAAAACTGCCCACTCTTACTTTCATACTCTATTTAATTCTCATGAAGTGAGGGGCAAGGAAAACTAGACACAATATCTTTAACAATATTTAGGGTTGCCACAAACCTGGAGATTCGTGGGTGAAAAACTGTAACACAGGGAATTTCACTAAATAAATTACTAAAAATACCGACATATTTGTGAATTTAGGGCATTTAACATCTAATACGCGACTCTCGCAGTAGACTAGACTGCCCATGACAGGGAGATCGAGGTTTGAATCTCAGCTGAGTATATCAAGAATGGTTTAAAAACTAAGCACTCTGATTCAAACAAATGTCTTAGCTCTCCCAAACTTTTTCTCACCCAGAAACATAACTTGTTTGACAAATTCATAAATTTCTTTATCATGGTAAAATCATTCTGTTTAAATAACAATTACTTGATTCTACTTGCATGAGTCACTTTGGTGAAAAATTAAATTCCACTATACTATATTCTAAATTATCTTTAAAAAGAGGTGGGGGGGAATTTCTTCCGGAAATCATGGAAAACTTGGGGCATTTTGTACTAAACCCTGATTAATTCGCATATCTCTTATAAACTATGGGGTAGCACAGTGAGCTAAGAATATTTTATGTCAAGGGTTATTCTAACATAAACAATGAAAAGTAAAAATGACACAACTAATAGATTATTTCTGATTGGCTCCATAGATGTTAGTACTATTTTCGTTCTATGTTTTGATATAAATAAATTGTACTATAAATAATTTAGCTCACACTACCATCTTTGGGAATACTTCTAAATAATAAATACATTCTCAGGGCCTTTTGTTTTGTAAATAAATTTAAAAGAAAATTAAATCCTAAATATATTTTGGTTTTATGTCCTGCATCTAATCATTCTTTAAACTTTTACTTTAAATCATCAGTAAATTATTAAAAAAATTGTTTGCATATATTACAAATTATGACACCAGAATATTGTGAAAATTAAAAGAATCAAATAGTATAATCTTCTATCGTGTGTGATTTGCATATTAGATTGACAATTCTTAGTAATTTGTGAAAGGAATATATATTTTTAACACAATTTTGAATCGTGAGTGGATTGATTATTTGGGGGATACTTTGATCCCACAAATAGATTTTTAAGCTTATATGCTGATTACTCACTGGTCAAAAAATTTCATGTGTTTTCGATAACATGGATGGCCTTTAAAATAACAACTTAATCATGTGTGATGAATACAGGGAAAGAACAACAAAATATCGTAACGCAATTTGTACAGTTTTTATGCAGAAAATAAAAATTATTTTTTCCACGCAAACTATAGTTTCATATTTGAAAACTGGCTAATACTGAACAACCTAGAATATACATGCATTAATAATGCTTGGTCAGATTTTTTTACTCATTTAACTTTAAATGCAAAGAACTATATAAAAATGCTACAATTTTTTTTTAGCATCGCGTCCTACTACTTGTTTGGGCTATATGCATTATATATAATCTATTAACTTATGGGGAGTTTCTCATATTCCCAAAGAAAAACCATCAGTAACTGTCTTATCATTCTCGGTTACTCCTTGATACTGTTACTCTATTTAATCCATATCCTGATAAACTATTCCCTTTGTTTGTCACTGACCCGCCTCGGTGGCGTAGTTGGCTAACGCGCTTGTCGTGCTGAGGACGGGGAGATCGAGGTTCGAATCTCGGTCGGGTGAACTGGGGGGGGGGGTTCCTAAATGATTTTCCACTCTCCCTCCACGCAAATGCGGATTCACTTCCTCTATTTCAACCTTCCCAATTCCTAATCCGTTAGAGTAATTAGTACTTAAAAGCGTATAACCCGAACGGGTAGTAAGACGCGGTGCTAAATATTATTTGTCACTGACGCCTTTTTTTTGGTTCTCGATAAAGCAGCTCATGTGTGAATGTAAAGAGGGAATTTTTAATGACATCCTAATTTCTGGTAATTCTTTATCAGGTCATGAATAGTTTTAGGGTAAATACCCTACTTTTTTGATGCCTGTGCATGAGGCCAAATATCTTGAGCTTGGATTTCTCTCGACATCAAAGTGAACTTGACCTGTTATTTGTGGGCCGGCTAAGATCCCTTCCTTAAATTTAGCATAATTTTGGTTTAGGTATTTGTGGCACTAATACTTAACACACCCACCTCGGTGGTGTAGTTAGCTAATGTGCTAGTTTCATGTTGAGCTAGACTACTAAGGACAGGAAGATCGGGGTTCGAATCTTGCTCTAATAATTTTCCACTCTGCCCCCCCCACACACACACAAAAATACAAATGCCGGTTCACTTCCTCTATATTCAACTTTCCTAACTCAATAGCGTAATTAGTACTTAGACGTATAACCCAAACGGGTAGTAGGGCGTCATGCTAAGGATAAATAATATAATACTTGAAACATTCACTTAAGTCAAGAGGTTTTCACATAGTTCGTTTTAATTCCAGTTTTATGTGTAGGGTAGTGAAGGTAAGAAATCACATTTCCAAGATTCATCAAGGTAGTGTAGCCTTCTTAACACTATTTACCAGGAACATAGTCTTCTTTGGTTGACCATTCCATTATCCTGTAATATTTTTCAGTTGTAGGTCTGTCACACAATTTTAAAAATCAATAGTTTTTAAATCCTGTCTGCAGCATGAACAAAAGTTCACCACTTTCAGATCCTCACAAATCTGCCAACAATCCATATATTTTACTGCATTTAGTAAAAGTGACATACTTTCTTATCTCCTGAATGTTGGTTTTATGATCCCATTGTGTAAAACCAAATACCTCAAATAAATAAATAGACAACTCCATAAATAGTTCCCAGGTCTCGAGGTTGTACTGAATTCAGAGTTCTTCCTTAAAACCATTTATAAACACTGCCGACAAAGGAAATCTTGCATTCTGTAGTAGCTTGACAATTTCTCTTGCCTATTTCTAAAGATGGGTAGTCTTGTATAGTTAGAGAGCAATTTCGACTGCTGGAGTTTTGATCCCAAAAGCTCCAAATGCTACTTAGAAAGATTTTAAACACAGACCAGATCCTTCAGCTTTCTCTGATGGTCAAGTGTGGTTATTATTCACTTTGAGGAATGAAATTGGGATCAGAAGATGTAGATGGTTCTTATTATTCCTCTTTTTCGGGTGAGGTCAATTCTTCCATATTGGAAGGTGGCCTAAGGATGGGGTGTTTGTCCACATTCAGCACTTTATTACAGATGGAATGTTTGGGTTCTCTCTTATATATGGTTTTTCCTTGAAAATTGGCTAATTTTTTTAAGATATAAATAGGTTTTAGAGGTGGCTAATTGCCAAACAGCATAATTTTTCCTTTTTCCCTTTTGTCCATTCTATGAGATTCTCTTAAAATAGGATATGGCATATGTATGGAATCCATCTTTTATCTCTCTCTGGGACATATGACACCCAATATATATATAATAGGTTATCTTCAGTATATTTTCTGAGATATTTCTATGAACTTCTCACATAGGTTACAAAAATTGTTAAGTTAGTTTAACTTGCCAAACATTTTGTCTCCTTCATGATTTTACACAGATAAAGAGACACTCAATAATCTTTCTCTTTGCCTACTTAATGAGAAACCATGTGATATAGTGCATTCCAAACACCTTTTCAAGGTCACATTCGCTGTGATATAGTGTGATTTTTTGTACAACACATTTGAAAATTGACCCCTATATAAGTTAAACAGAGAGGGCACACTATAATGAAAGGGAAATATGTCAGGTTTTATGTTTTTATGGACATTTTAGAAAAAAGATATTGCCTATTTCCCAGAAAATGTGATTTGATTCGACCTTTTTTTGTTACATAGTTGATAAATGCTTGCAATGACACATTATAAACAGTAGTTTTCATCCATGTTAACAAAATCTTGTTGACTACTGTTCATAAGGTCGTGTGAGTTGTATATAAAATATTTTATTGAAGGAAAAAAAAAGAAGAATTGAGTATAAAACATGATTTTGGTTTTGTGCTCGTGGCTTTCCTTATCTCGTTAATCCAAACAGCTGTGTTTGCGAATCTAGGCTGTTTGTGCACACTTGTGTGTTTTATTTACCTTTCTTGTTGACTGGTACAGGTGCACATCACTACGCAACATCCGGGACAATGAGGAGAAAGACAGTGCATTTCGCGGTATGTGTCAGATGATCACTGTAAACCCCGCAGGGGTGGTGGCAGAGTTCATTTTCTTCTGTGACGCAGTCGCCTCCTGGGTCAGTCCCAAGCCTGACCTCAAGGAGATGTTCACCAAGGTGGGTTTAATCTCTCAGATACATGTTGTGTCCTTGGTTTTTATGTGGCACTAAAAATTATCATTTGGAAGGTAAAAAACAATTTACTTAAGGTATTGTAAAGAAACAAAACATGCATTTAAGACAGTTTTATATGAGAAGGGGGGGGAGGGGGAGAAGAAGTGCTATTTCGATACTTTATCAACTAACTGCAGCGCTAATTTTTGTACTACTTCTCCTACTTTTTCACCTCCAGAAGAAAGAAACTGTTTGGTTTGTAGAGGTTGAAGTGTGGATCCTCCTTTTTGCTGGTAAGTTGGCAAAACAAAATATCGTATCATAATGTGTCACGTTGTTTGAATAAATTCAATGTATGTCCGAAAGCCTGTACAGTGTCTTTTAAATTCAATGGTTATAAAATTGTTTTTGGAGGTAGTGCTATAATGAACTATTTCCAACTAGAAAAGGTTAAATTAAAAGGCTTGTTAAAGCTATCCTTGTGTTACCCCATGGAAATATTGATGTTGAGTGAGGATTCTCACAAACATCAAACTATCTAACTGACAACAGAACCTATCATCATGAGGCATCCATCAAAGGCATGCAGTTAACCAAAAATGATCTTATACATTACAACTCTTAGCGCTACACAGTATCATTCACAAAGAATTTCTTCAAGAAAGGACATGGTTACTTGGCTGGAATCGAAGAAGAGAGAATTAAGGCTGAACGGAAGAAACAAGATAGAGAGAGAAAAAAAAGTGAAGAGTATCAAGCATATAGGAACGTTTTGGAAAATAAATCGCAGGAAGCTAAAGAGGCAATGCAAAAAGATAACCTATTAAAAAAAAGCAAGAATCAGAAGCTAAAGAAGTAGTTAAATCTTACAAGTCATTATTGGCAGAAGTGAATGAATGGATTAATAATGCAATGAAAATCATTGATCCGAAAGGTTTGCAAATAGCTCAAGCTATACTAGAAGCTCAGGTCAAAAAATTGGAATAAGTGACTTTGCTTTTGAGAAAATAAGAAACGAACAAAATTAAATTCAAAAGAGGGAGACAACAATGTTGGACTACTTTTGTGCAAGTCAATATAAATCTAAGAAACCAAAAAACAACTGAAAGAGTGATTAATTGTCTTTTTTTGCACATAACCCTAACGTTTAGTATGATGTGGGGGGGTAAAAAAAAAATGTTTCACAGATATATTTTTAAATATATTTTATTTTAAGGTGGAAGGCAGTTTATTTTAACCTATATCATCTTTTGATGATAATGATTATCATTATTATAATAATTATCATTATTATTACTATTTTCTATTGTGTTTCACTATCATTATTTCCAAATTTGGATTCGTAATGAAATGACAAATTAAAATAAATACTATACTAAAGAGAAAATAAATTAAGAGGGGGAGGAGGGAAGAGTTAAAAGTAGGATTGCAAGGCTGCAAGGGGTTGATGATGATGGGAGGATGGTTGAGCATTCCTCCTTTTGTAAAATACTTTTTCTTATTTTTGCTACAGGCCCAGTAACATAAAAATATAGTATTTAATTGTTTATTTTATTTTGGCACTATGGGGTGAATATAGGGTTTTTAACATGTCCTACCTTTTTTGATCAAATTGGCAGTCGTACTTTTCCTTCTTTTCCTACTTTTCCACACCCAAAATATGCCGAGGCCTACGTGGTAGAAAAATGGTACTCTAGTTTTCATAGAAACAGTCTCGATGAATCAAATTTAAAATCAAAACCATCAAAAGATGTTAGTGTGGTGTATTTTACATCACATTTATAGTGTTACAAACAATATCTAAAACTTTTAATTAGATAAGTCATGATACCTGTTTTTCTTGAATTTGATTTTTAAGTTCATCCTAGATTTTTTGATTCCTGAAAATGTGTAAAATATGTAGAAACTCTGTACAATAATTTAAACTTTAGTGATACTAAAGGAAGCTGACCTGAAAGGATAAATAGGTTAGGCCTAGATAGGAACATACACATTTCTTACACTTTTACACGTCTTATAAAAAAATTCTTTAATTATCATTATTTCAAATCTAGTCCTTGTTAGTTTTAAATATATTATTAATTTTTCAGAAATATATCTATTCTAGCCTCCATTATGTTGCATCACTTTGGCAACACTGCAAGTTTTCAGCTATATTTCAAATTCTTCAAGAAGCTTGTATATAATATTTTGTCTTCGTGTTTTAAATGTTTCTCTTTATATGAAAAAGCAATTCAAAACGATATTAAACTAGAAGTTTGAAGAAATGAGGTGTAAATTAGAAGAAGAAATGAAGAGAGAAGTGTGTTTCTATATACGCCTAACCTGGATTCCTTCACTATCACGTACTGTACATTATTGTACAGGGTTTCTACAGTAGCTTATTATACCTTATTCACCGAAAAATATAGTGGAAAAGGGTAACCAGGAAGAATTGAAAAATGTTATCTGGGAATTTTACCAATTTTGTATCCATCCTGTTGTTTTATGGCTGTCACAGATACTCCACGGTTTCAAGAATCAAGTGGGTGAAGAAAACTGGAAACGTTTTGCCGACCAGTTTCCTCTTTTGCTTAAGGAGAGACTGACGTCCATGTATGGCGTCTGAACTTCTCATGCAGGTAACATTTTGTGTGTCATTATTTTGGAGAAGTCGTTTTAAAGGGTAGAAATAAGAACATTCTTTGAGTGCTCTAAAATTAAAAAATTAAAATGAACAAAATCTTTAAAAAAAATATCCATGTGTTGCACACCTGTAATATTGATTAAAATACTGTGTAAGTATGAATAACATGATATTATTTGCAAGTAGCATATAACTGTTTTTTTGCTGATTTCAAGCAGTATTCAATCTGGAGTACGCATAAGACATTACTGGAGCTACATAAAATTAATATTGGAGTCAAGTTAAATCCATTTTTTTACGGATCCGAATCTCTAATTTATCTTCAAATCCCGAATTCGAATTTTGGAACACATTAAAAATACAAGAGAAAATATAATAGGATAATAGAAAATAGAAATAGTAACTAAAATGTTAAGATTATTTCTTATAATCTATTCCTTTTACATTCAGTTAAGGGTTATCTTCAAATTATAATTGGTTTTAAACTACCAATAAGCAGTATTAGAGTTCTAAACCCAATTTCACTTGGAAATTTGTTTTAGCTTACGGATTTGAGTTTCAAATCCAAAATTTTCACGAATTTTGAATACCAATAAGGATTTAAGACTCCCACTATTTAACATAATATATAATCTTAAACTTCATAGTGTGACGTTAATTTTGCTAAAATACATACTATAATATAAATTTAATAGATAGTTGACCCAATCTTTCAAATACTTTGTTTCGTTGACAACTTTACTTTTTATTTTTTTAATTTCAATCAAACTACTCCTAAAGTTTTGCTAGTATGTATATACCTAAACAACATTAAAAACATTATATTAAAAGGTTATGGTGCTTTTAACTTTCCAAGGTTAGACTTTGTAAAAATAAGCCCTAAAATTGATCTAACTGAATTATTTGGTTTCGTGTGTGTGTTTCAGGATGTGTGGGGAAGCAACTTGCCTCTGAAACGCAGGGGTCCAGGGAAAGGGGTGGGTGGGTGAAACCACTTAACAACCAGTGATTAGGGCCCGGGCTCAAATCACGTCATGGGGAGGGCGGGAGGGTGGTGTGGGAAGGGTGGGCTCAATCGACGTCACATTAAGGGGATCATCTTGAGTAATGCTTTTTTCAAACCAGTCATAAACGGGGAAAAAAGGGAAACTACTTTAAGGGGTATCACTTTTTTATATTAATTTCCTTAAAGAAAAAAAAAAGCTAAAATTCTAATAATATGCTTGGCTTTTTCTTTCGTGTCATAAAGGGCAAAGCAATGTGTTTCTGTGTAGATTTTGCTTCAGATTAGAATGGCTGATTGGTTAGCAAGTTTTTGATGGCTTGCTGATTGATCAACCACAAGCTTCTTATCAGTGTAACAAGTTAGTTAATGAAACATGAGGAAATTTATAAGTACTGTATTTTAAGTTTAGGTTAAGACACATATCTAGGAACCATAATTTTAAGGTTTTCACGCTAAATGTAAATGTAAAGTAATTTGGAAAAAACAAAACAAAAAAACTTTACTTTTAGGTGTTACAACAAAAAATAAATCTGTAGCTCAGTAAGTTTCCTACTATAATTAACTTAAATATATAAAGAAAGAAAATCTTTAAACATTTGCTTTTCTTTTGATGTCATGTTGTCAACTGCATGCGATATCGTTCAAAGCAATTAGTGATGTCTTTGTGGTAAGCTCAACTAATAATTGGCATTGGAATTAGATTTTTTTAAATATCATCTTGTTGACAAAGAATTAATTAGTTTTCTTGTGTTCTGTTTCTTGTTTTTCATCCCCTGCATCGTGGTTTCTTGAAGAAGAGAGGTAGGAAGTTAAAAAAAAAAATTGTGAGCATGTCTATAAGATTTATGATTCCTTGACCCCCTTCCCAAAATGTTGTCATCTATATAGGCAAAATTTAATCAGAATAAGCAAGTATTAGAAGTGCCTTTATAAATTTTAAATAAGACATAAAATAATATTATGTATTCCCACCACCAGAGTCAGATTCTACCCTTGTATCTAACCAGAAAAGCCACTCATTTTAATCACCCCACACAAGCTGTGGTGAAACTCTTAAGTCATTTGAGTAGTACCTGAATTGTTGTTGAATTTTGTTTAATACAAAGTATTTAAATTGTTTAGGCTTTTGGCTAAAATTGAATTATTAATTAAATTATGAATGATTTGGTAAAAAGCCTAGTCACTTAAAAACTACATACATCACGGATGATTAAGAATTACTTAAACTCCACTTACCCTGAATAACTTGACTATGGCCCTAACTTAATGGAATAACGCAAGTCAAACTTACTACTTTTCAGGGTAAACTTGGGGTACATGGGAAAGCTAAACATTATTTCTTCATATTTAATTAATTAAGGATGGCTCCACACTGGACCGAAGGAAGATATGCTGCGTAATTTGGTCAACTAAACTTTGATACATGACTTTCTATACAAAACCTTATATGGCATTACATTAGACAAAAGATCCATCCGTCTGTTGGGCGCACTGCGTCACAACGCTGACATGAGCGTCTTTTTGGTTTCGGCTGTTTGATAATCTGATGGTTGGAGAGTCAGTAATGTTACAATTACGTGTTTTCAAATTTGATACATGACTTTCTATACAAAACCTTATATGGCATTACATTAGACAAAAGATCCATCCGTCTGTTGGGTGCACTGCGTCACAACGCTGACATGAGCGTCTTTTTGGTTTCGGCTGTTTGATAATCTGATGGTTGGAGAGTCAGTAGTAATGTTACAATTACGTGTTTTCAAACGTGTATCTTCCACTGTAATATGTTGGATTCTTTCAATGGCGGAAGATCCTTCACCAAAAATATGCGGCGTTTATTCGATCCATTATGGCTTCAGCCAAGTGCATTTAATATTTTAAAATACATTTAATATAATTTGCTATTAATATAGTGACATTTCTCATTAGAAAAACATTTAATCAATGGGCATTAACTCTGTGAAACTTTTTCTTAAAAAAATTTGCCGCATTTACACGGTGTAAACAAATGTTTTAGGCATGTGTAAATGATGTTTAAGTCTACTCTTTTAGTTTTATATTTTCCTTTAAAATGGCACTAAACCTGGGAGAACAGCTGAAGCATACATGGTGTGCCATGTCACCCTTGCAAGGACTATTGGTGGTTTTAAGTAATTTCTCCATCTTTAGCATTAAATTATCTTCATGTCCAATTTTGAGAACCGCATATTGGCTTCGTACCGCAAACTTTTATGAACTCTCACTTTTTCTCATTTGTTAACGTTTTAGTAGGTATTTGCTTTATAATATGGTTGAAATGACAACTATTTGATATTTCTAAATATTTCTCTCAAATTAGTATTTCTACTCAGAAGTGAAAACGGACAAGGCTGCCACTCATTACAGATTTTACCAAATTTTATACGTGATAAAGATATTTCAAAGATTAAAAAAGACTTAGTAAGCTAAATTCTACTAAATGTAAGATAAATTCATACTAAAATTAAATTAATTACATTAAACAATAGGAAGTTATTTATTTAATATTTGCAAACACTGGGGGAGCATTTGAATACACTTTGTATGTTTTTGTAGGTTTTTATAATCTGTTGTGTCAGAACAATATTGATATGGAAAAAATCTGAAGTTAAGAATAACTTGATCTATCAGAATAAAAATTAAATATTACAAACAATCGTGCAATAAAACATTTTTCAAGTAATTTCAATGTAAGCCATATAAATAAACAATTTTTTTTAGCACAAAATAACTTTAAAAAATAATAATCATCTTTGAGAATATTTCATATAATTCGATTTGAGTTTGCTTTGAATTGAAAAAGTGGACTTCACACACCCCTATTTCTTACTAACATTGTTTGAAAGTCACAAGTGTCATCCCATTCAGAAATAGTTTTTTTTTTGTAATATATTATCAATCAAAAGTGTTATTAAACAATTTTAATAATACTAAGTCAAAGGATTACTTTATAATTGGCTTTTTCATGACTATTTGGTAGAACAATAAGTTTAAATAGAACTATTATGTGTTTTGTTTCTTGGTTCTGTTAACAAGCTATAGTGCATGAAATAATGAATTAAAAAGTATTATATTCCCACTTGTATCATCTTATAATATCTATCAAAATAATATATCTATATTATATTTAGAGAAAGAGCCATACAAGATATTAAAAAAAAAATTATATATAAAAAGATATTTTTGTATACACATGTACATGAACACAACCAAACACAGTTTGTATATTGTCAACCTCCCCCCTCATTTTGTTTAGAGAACGCAGTCTTTTAGAAGCTATTGTTTGCTAAGCAATTTTTTAGTGAACCACATCTTTCTGCAAAAACTAAACATTCAAACTGTTATTTTAAACAACAAAAAAAACTTTGATTGCCAAAAGTGGCAACGAATCAACATACAGTCCTGCGGATCATATGGCTTTGGGAAAGAATACATGAGAGTATGTTTGTTAATTTTTAATTGCTGTCACCACCACTACTACCGTATTTGGACTTAAGTTTAGCTTGACTGATAGGAGTGTTTTTTTTAATCCTTCAAGTTCCTCCCCATCCTTGATTGTCAAATATTTTTATATAAATTATTTTAAAGGTCCAAACGGAGTAAAATCTTCATAGCATCAACATATGTTTAATAATAATGTGACAAGGATGTCATATGCTGTAATGAGAACGCAAATATTGAATAGCTGCCAGCTATTAAACTTTTCTATGATATAAAACTATCAAAAACTATACAGAATAACTATGGAGGCATTTTACTAAACTGAGCCAGCCACAGGCTTGAAACATGATGACGACGATGATACAGAATAACCATGAAAAATTAAAACTATGGGACAACATTTTAGAAAACATTCTAAAATAATCTTACGTAAGGAGTGTTGATAGATTAAAACTAACTATCTAAGTCTTTAGTTTTAATAAAACTATGGGGTTTTAATCATTCCATTCTCAGATTTTCTTTCTTGAATTTCATTTCAACAGATTCTTAAAATCCAGAAAGTTGTCTTATGAAGTATGTCAAGTATTCCTCGCCATTTACTTTAGAGACATTAGTACTGAGAGCGGTGCTATATAAAAGCATGTGTGCTGGGAGCATCCCTACCTCAAATTATACAGACTCTCTTAACAATCCAGACAACTGTAAATACTTTTATGAATTCATGGTATTTACAAACTAAATATCTACATAAATATTTCAAAGTTTGCTGCGGTCGCGGTCAGCCCTTTGTAAGCTCTGCATCATTTGCTACAAGGTTGTCTTGTGTTTTTGGTCAAAATTAAAAAGTCTGTTTATCGTAGGTTTTTCTTATAAGGAGGCTGACTTTATCCTCAACTATAGAAATGGAAATAAGGCCAATATTAGCGTAAAATTGATGGTTTAATAATTTCCACTGTTTGTTGTGGACTAGTGCCTATAATAGGTTTTTTACTTTCTAATGTTGGCAGTCATGTGTATACTTATTGCAAGCATTATGAGTGATTAATGTGACACAGCTCTGTTATGGCTCTTGTGACATATTTAACTTTTTTCAACTATTTGAAAACAGTTTGAACTATTTGCCCCTTCTTGAGTTAATTCAATATTTTAGATATAGTTGAACATATTAAACAGTGTTGATTAAATTTCTCAGTGTATTATATACTAATTAAATGAATCGCTTAGTCTACAAATTTTACATTCAAATTAGGGGTGTGCGAAAACATCGATTCGAGAGTAAAATTCTGGATTCAAAAATTACAAAGTTAAAAAAAAAATTCTAGGTTAAAACAAACATTTATGTGTTTTTTTTACTGCTGTTATTTCCATCACGAATTAGTTTGAGTGAAAAAAAACTAAAGTAATTATATTACATTTTTTTAATAACTTGATCTATAATTTTAAGATGAAATATATTAATTACATTTGGAATATATCATTTTATAAACTATATTTAATACCTACATTTACTTAGTTATGTAAAGTATGATATTTTTATACAACATTAAACATTCCTTTTAATATTCAAACTTTGATTTGACTTTGAGACTCTCTTATTATTTTATTCGACTTTTGTTCAAATTGAAAAAGTGGACTTTCACACTCCTAATATATACATAAATCTTTTAATGAGTGGCTAGCTTGTGAAGGCTGATGATTGAATGAACTGATAAAACAACGAAATTGTGATTTCAATTTGGGGAATTAATAATTATATGCTGTCGTGGAAATGGTAGAAGTTCATAATACTTTTACCAAGGTCTACAGTAGTTTGAGGGAAAACTACTTTTAGATGTTAAATTGTTATATTTTTGTCTGTATGATTTTTTTAAAAATTTTTTTTATCTCGGATAGCGCACGATTGTGTGCTTGCATAATTAAGCCACTTTTATCTTTAAAAAATCTATGCTTAAAAACTACATATAGTATGTTGCATTGTTAAAATAAATAACAAGTTGTATAGGGCCATTAATTGCTATAATTTATCAGTAATCTTATTCTATGTTGTGTAAACTGAATTAAAGATTTATTTTTAGTTATCAGTGTATTATTACCCTTTTGAATGACTTGTTTTTATTCGATCTTATACAACAAATTTATTCGACAATTCTTAAAAATAATGTTAATCTGACAAGTTTAGTTTTTACTAAGCAAGTAAATGAGTGATGAGTTTTTACTATAAGGAATATTTAATTTTAAACCTATTAGTTTCGGCATAAAGAAAGGTTATCACAAATTCTTTCAGCCATTAAAGAAAAAACGTGATTTCTATTATGCTAATTATTTATATATTGTAAACTATGTATTTTTATGTGTAATACAACTTATTGAAGTAAATTCCATGTGTATTATCTTGTAGTTAAGATTTATATCTAATCTAGTTAATACCCTATTTAATTAGCTCTTTTATTCATAAGTTGTTATTTTATTTTAATTTAATGGTTAAGTTCCTAAGTTTAAGATAATTTTTATGTGATGAATTTCCAACTTATAAAGGCAATCATGTATTTATATAGTTACAAAAGGTGCTAAGCAAATCAAGACAGAAAATCTCAGTTTTAGAAATTTTTATTGCTATACCATCAAACTATTTTAGTTGATTACACAACTTATTTTCTGTGGAAAGATGAAAAATGACACTTGAATACCAGATATTTAAATACAGAACTTTTGCTATATTGTTTCGTTTTATTACATCAGTGTATAAAACTATATCTTTTTTGTGAACCTTTAACTTCTCAGTAGAAATTAATCATCCTGTTAAAGTTGTTTTATCTCAACATTGATTCAATTACAATTATTTAAAAAGACCGATGTGCATTAGATCCAGTCCAAATTTCAAATACTGAATTACAATATTCTGTAAATTCAAAACTAAAACCAAATCATATTTTCTTGTTATTTAATAATTCTCACTTTAGACTCTTATATCTGTGGAATTATTCCCAAAGAAGGTTGTGCTATTTATATTATATTGAGTATATTTATCAAATATATTGTTACCTAATTATTTTGTGTCTTAAATGATAAATAAAATAACTAAAAAATGTTTTTGATTCTTTTTCTCTTCTCAAATTTTTTTGCCTTATTTTTGTCTTTAGCTGTAGGAGCATTTTAACTCAGAACGCAGCATTTGTACAATGTAAACATTTCATATTAATTAAATAAAAAATAAAATTAATACTTTGTAAAATAGTGAGAATAAAAATATGTGATCTTTTTTTTATTTTGTTTTATTTAATTCAATGCGGTTTCTTGGATTGTGTTGCCTGTTACAGGTTTTGATTAATTATTGTCTTGTTTATCAAGTATAAAGGAGAGATTATGATTTTTCTGAGTGTTAAATAGATAATAAAGGATAAGAAATTTTCGTTGTGATATTTTTAATGATGATTAAAAGCCAAAAAGTTTTATTTTTATTTATATATTAATATATTATTTTTTTATTGTAGATATATTAAGGGATTATCAATTTTGTAGAAAAAAAAGGGGATCTGTTTAACTAAAAGAAAAAAAATGTTTAATTCTAAACAGTACCATTTAATCACACAGGAAAGTTTTTGTTATAGATTGAAGGTTCATGGAAGAGCTAGAGAGGTACTCTTATTTTATTTGCACCTATTCTTCTTTCTGGTACTTTCTTACATATTACAAATATACACATTAAAAGTAAAATTATTTTCCTTTAAGAGTTTAATAGCTTATATTTTTAATGCTTGCAATTATTTTTATTATAATAAGTTTTATTTGAATAATCTTATTTTTAATCTGATATGAAAAGTTGAAAATTAGCTCAGGACATTTGATTTAAAATAAATCTTTATTGATAAACCATCGTAAAATTTTGGATTTTGGCTTGTACTTTTATTAGTTGGTAAAAAAAACATAGTATTGTTATTTCAAACTTAATGGTTTTTATCTTAAAGTTCTAAGTATATTTGCAAGATCAGAATTACTCATCTTAACCATTGTTATTTAAAATTAGCTTTTAAAATATCTATAGGAAAATTTACTTTGATAATTTTAATAACTATTCTAATATTGTATGTGCAATTTTATTATACTAAATACATGGTTGCATTTTGGGATAGTTGGAATATCTTATCATGAAATATAATGAATATTAATTCATAAGCTATTTTCAAATGTAGCATTCTGTGGTTTCAAGTTGAGTTATTTTTGAAATTAAGCTTTGCTTTGTGCAGTTCCAAACCCACTTCAACTGGCAGGTTAGTATAAAATATGATAGTTATTCATTATTTATTTAATTGATATATTACAATACAATCAGGGTTTAACGTCAAGGTGTAAATTAACTTGTAAGTAACAATTGGACATCAAGGTTTTCCAGCCAGTAGAAGACTTAGGATATGAGATATTGTCTGCCTTTCTGCTCCACAATTGCAGTCAGGGCTATCTTTCAACTTTCACCGTTGGAGTGAGTCGGCACACTTTCCATGCTCAATTCTTATTCTGTTGAGCTTAGTCCATGGTCGAAATCCTGGAAGTGCAACTGTGTGGTCTTTTGGGGGTAAATCTTTAGTAGGTGTATGTTCATTCCATTCATATTCATTTAAACATGTTTAGGAGTAGCGCTTAAACTTAGTTATGTACCTTTAAAAAAATATGCTTAAAACAATGATTTGAAGAGTACAGTGGGCCCCTGATTAACCGTTGGTTACAGGGCTGTGACACAAAATAGTTTGGCTAATAAGAGGAGTAATAAAACACACAGTAAAACCATGAAATATTATAGTTTTCTAATAATGATGAAGTGTTTAAATATTTTCATACAATCTACAAACACAATTTTTTTTCTTTAATTGATTCAATTCACATCACTCATCCAGTTATTTATACAATGACATGATGGCTACAGACAGGGAATTTTTGGATGACAGGAAAAGTCAGGGAATTAAAAATGTGTCTAAAATATTCCATTAATTACGCAACCAAACACTAAAACAAAGTTATAACTCAATAAGGAAAACCTCCTTTCGCTTTATGAAGTAAAACAAAGTTAGTAATACCTAAATAAAATAACATTCTAATTTTTAAAATAACTGATAAAACTGTTTATGTTTAGTAGATAAAAACTTTTTTAATATGTGATCAATAATAAATAAAACAAGTTATCATCCACCATTAAAACTGGAAAAAAGTAGTCAGGGAAAATTGAAAAATGTTGCCTGGAAAAGTCAGGGAATTTTGTAAAATATGTTTTGTAGCCACCCTGAATGAACATTCTGAATAAATAAAATTTACTTGTTTATACTTAATATACATTGTAAATATTATAACAGAAAGAGCATAATTAATTCAAATCGGCAATATAGTTTGAAGAATTAAACAATCATTTAACTGGTGTGATGCTTTTAAAATGTTGTTATTGTTTCAAAAAATGTGTAATAATTATTATGGGAGTGTGAGAACTTTTTTTTTCATTTCGAGGCAGGAATATAAAAAAGTATCGAGACATGAGACGAGAAAATGGCCTTTGAAAGTACAAAAATGTAAATTATGTTTATTAAAGCAAATATATGGTTATAGAGTTTCTTTTTGACATTTGGGTTGGCACTTTAGATTGTCTTATAGAGTTATAGTTTATTCAAACACTTGAGATAAAACTTATCATTATTTTATTAATTGCACATGTGTATAAGTTAAAATGAACACCATTTATGATTTAATTTTGTAGTGTAACAGCTAACATTGTCAAAGTTTGATATTGAAAAACAATATTTATATCCAAAACCTTTCTAAATAAAGACTTTTTGGGATATTACGCATTATTATTGGAAATAAATTCCCAGTTTGGTTTTTTAATTTCGTGGGCATTGATTTGCTTTATTTTTAATTTCTAGAATTTTTGAGATCATTCTTTAACTTTCAACACAAGATTGAGATTTTTTTTCTTGAATTTTCGAGTCTTGCACATTTCTAATTTATTGTTACATAATTAACATTTAATAAAAATTAAGGAAAACCTCTAGAAATTTATGTTGCACATTTCACACGCACTCCTGATGAGTTTCGTTAAAATGAATAATGGGGGGAGACAATTTTCCTAAGAGGCAGTCATCACCCCTCTGTCCAGCGGCAGCAACCGAACTAAACTGAACTGTGTTTGTTCCCTTTTATATGGTTCTATTAGAGAAGGCGTAATCCTATAGTTCTTGAATCAGCCTTAAAATTTCTTTCAACTCCATGAATATTTAAAAATGTACGGTTTTAGTTGAAGTGAAAATATTGAGATTCAATTTTGAAAAAATGTGCCTGGTACCACTGACAAATGATAGTTTGTTAATGTGCTAAGTTATAAACAACAAAGAGAACCCTTTATTAGTAAATTAATAGCCGCTTCAGTGGCCGCACGGTCTAAGGCACTATTTTCACACGTAGACTGCCGATGACAAATAGTTTCAAATCGTGGTTGGGTGTATTTGATAGTTTTCCTGAAATCGTTTACCCTCCATGCAAATGCGGTTACACTTCCTATAAATATAATCTTCTTTGTCCTTAAAACCACAAACCTTATGAGTACTTGAGTTTATAACTTGAACAAGTAGTAAGAGACAGTTCTAAAAAAATTAATACAATTTTGTACTTTTTTTAAAATTTTGTTACCCAACTACACAAGTTAATATAATTTCTTTTACCAATAATTGTTTAAAATTATTATATTTATTATTTTAGTTTACATCGATCTTTCCTTTACATGATTCCAAATATAACAAGTTAATGAGTTTGTGAAACAATTATTTTAGCTGGTGGTCTACAAGCTGTTTTAAGATTAAGATCTGAAAAATCGGAAACTACCCCAACACTTGCTAAATTGACCTCTGAGGACAAGGCTCAAAACCTGATTGGGGCCTTAGATAATATCTTTCTGTTGATGGCTTTCTATTCTCGTTCCTGGCAAATATTTGTTTGTTTCCTTTAATGTGTACTCTTCTCATTTTGTTTCTTATATTTATAGTGTAAAGATGTAGATGACTAAAGCATGGATCACCAACCTTTATTTGTTTGGAGGAATTGTTAAAATACTTCGTAAAATCTCGGGGAATCCCTACCTTGCTGACACATTAGGGTTTGACAGGAGTAAATGAAAAAAAACCCAAGTAAACCAATAGGTGACCTAGCGGTCTAGGGGTAAGGTGTCGGACCTCGGTGCTGGTGATCCGAGGTTCATTCCCTGGTCCCGGTATAGATTTATCTGATTGACAAACCCTTCCTTTACCTCTGACAAGACGTGTATTAACCACATCTTGTGATTGTGGGGAATGCCAGACCTCCACCGTGGTTTGGATCTCACGTTAAACTGTAGGTCCTCCATTTCATATCACAATCGCCCTAGCATTTCACATGAGTGTGTGTATAACTCTAACGGGTAGTAAGACGGTTGCTAATAATAATAATAAGTAAACCAAGAGTATTTATTGTCTTATTTACTAATTACTGTCCTTTGATACTTGAACTTGGCTTGAAAATATTCTTACTAGCCTCACTTTTAACATTACTGACCTTCGGATTTATGAGCTCTCTTCACATATTTACACATTGTCCAAAAATTATGGGCATACCAATAAAAAGCAAGCTGTGGCAAAATCTCAGAACCTTGAATACGGGCTCGCGGAACCCTGATTGGGACTACCTGCCCTAAAGTGAAGCATCAATAAAATACTCATTTCATCTCTGATTGTCTAGTCGATACTGAGAGCAAGGTACAGTATGTTGAAGGTTTTAATTTAATAATAACCATAGTACTTTTGGTCATGAATGTTTTGGCTTCAAATAATATATGGCCAACACATCTTTGGACACTAATCTCAAAACCAAAATTTGGCCTTGATGTCTTGTTAAAGCAGTTATTTGTAATTATATTTTTAGTTCAATAAAAATGTGGTTTCATATCTTTTAAATGCTCCACTTGTTTCTAAATACCTATAATGAAAACGATTTTATAAATTGACTTGATCAATTTGTTTTGAGCCATGAATAGCAAATAAAAAAACCCGATACACACCAAGAAACTTGGAAAATTCACTGGCGTTTTTATTTAGAGACTGTTTGCCATAGCTTTTTACCTGAATGACAGTTTAAAAAATCATAGGTTTTGGGTTGCCAACACTTGTAAAAGATCACTGTTTTATTACAAATAAAGTTTTTTAATTACTTATTATACTTTACATTAAAAATAATGTAAACTTAGTTTTCTCACATTATTTCCTTACTTTTAATAATTTCTTTTTATTCTATCCAAAACAATATTTTAAGCAACATTAAAAGTAAGATATACTTGTCCTTTTTGTTTATGTATATAAATATATTTAATAAATTATTTTATGAATATTTTATTGTATCTCGATATATATTTAACTGAATCAAATATTTGTATCAACTATGTGGGTGCATAATTGTAAAGAGCTTATGTGTCGTGATCACTCACATGAGGCATGTTTTCGTGGTTGACCTGGTATTGAAATTAAAATGTTTATCACCAAGACTATACTAGAGCTCGGTTTGGCAATGCTTTTCTTGACCAGACTAAACTGTATGGTTACGACAAAAACTAATAATTTGTGCTCCAATTTCAAAACAGCATCATTCTTATGTTGGATTTAAACAAGTATAACTTCGTAGTCAATGAATTTTAATTTTTTATAAATTAAAATGAACAGCAATTACTAGCTAGAAACACATGGCACCAGGTAGATACTTAAAAACTAGTTATGGATAAAAGAAAGAGAGTACTATAAGATCTAGGCATATTTAATAATACATACATACATTCTTTTTTTAGGTTATTAGCTTGATATGTTGTGTAAATATTAGAACTGGTCAAAATAGGCAGCAATCTAATTAAGAATAAAATTTAAGAGCTCATTTTTCGTCGATTTGCAGTGTATGTAGTAGGATTACATAATTCAGCTGTTAGATCTACTCAACCCCAACTACCATTTTTTTTTAGGAAAAAATCTCAATCGTTTTTGCACTTCAACTCTATCAGAACCATTTGGTCGATAACACTCGATACCAGGACATAAACAAATCAATCATGAAAACTTGCCTGAAGTTTAAGTTTGTCGCTCGCCATTTTGAAGCTTTATTTGTTAGATCTTTTTTGAAATTGCTGTGAATAAAAAAATTAGGTTAAACAAAATTATAAATAAGGTTTATGCCAGACCTCAAATAAATATAAATAGTATTGACCTAAATTAATGTGGTTAACTATCACATTCATATGTTTTTATTACAGCTGTCCAAAGTGAAAGATAAGTGTTGACGTAGGGATACATTAGGGACTATTTCTAGTAACTTTTTGAGCTGTCATCCAAGTAAACTCTGGTGGTGAATGTACTTTATGTTTGCTATAATTTTCAAAACACGAGGTATTATAACCGAGTATAAACTTGGTTTTATCTACAATTCATGGAATTTTATGAAAAATAGCGTGACAAAATTTGTTTTTCATAATTTTTGTGTCAAGAATTCAACAGAAAAAAATGTGGAGATAATTTTTATAAAGGGAATGGACCCTGGAATCCTTAATGATATTTAGATTCTAATCCTTTAAAATGATCTATTTTTCTTGAAATTTGTGCATTAGTGCTTATATGTGGTACAGACTCATTATAATTACAAGACAAACATAACCAGGCCCCAGATCAGAAATTTTGCACTAATACCTGAATGTATGAATGTTTTAATAAATGGATTATAATGGAGAATGTGCCTATTTATATTTTCTCTTATGTTTGTTTTTACCCAGATTTAGATTTGTAATATAGTAGATTCTACCTAACCCTTTAATTCGTTTACTATAGTGTTTCATATAAAATACTGGGGAAAATCTTTTCCTTTTGGTCTGAAAAACCTGAAAAGGTAAGGGAGTTTCAATATTAAAGAGAATATTGGCCGTGGAAAAGGTCCTGATCCTCCTATCTTTGTTCAGAAGATAGGATCGTTACTGTAAACATTATTGCTTCATTCTTAAATGTGAAAATCCAAGATATTCCGTTACTACTAGTCGTGATACTCTGGCAAAAAATTCCCCAAGTCAACACTTTTTTTTAAAATTGCATTATTTGTAATAAAGCTAAGCCATAGTTCAAATGCTTTGTGATTTTTTTGGGTGCAAATCTACAGCTCGAGACCTTTATTTCAAACACTATTTTATGACATGAGAGCCGTTTCATAGCACCAAAAATTTCACCAACGTAGGAAATTGAAGTAAACCTTGATTTTTATAGCAAGACCACTTTCGACCATCAACATCAATTGAAAGTCAATAAAATTTGGCATTTTAGAAATATTTATTATTTGATTTATTAATTTAAAAGTTATAAAATATCTGCCGTAAATACTTTCATGTGGATTACTGAATAGTTTATTTTTACACCACTGAATTAAATGGACTAAGAATCTATATACAATTGTAATATTTTTATCCATGCCAGTGTTTCAATGTTGAATTTCCATTTTTTAAATTATAGGCTACATATTGGTTCAACTTGATACCACATTTTGTCTCGACTTTATATACAAAGTTTACTATAGCCACTTATTTGTAGTTATAAGTTAATTTACCTTACACAACTAAGTGCTGTGAGTCTTGTAAATTGTTTACTGTTGGTGCAGCTGTAATCTTAAAATTGCATGCATTTCCTTTATTCTAATAATAATTCTGTGATAACATTGTCATTTTTAGAGTATGTATGTAAAATAGTAGTCTAAATGTTGCATTCTTTCTTAACTTAAGTTTATTTGGTCAATTTTTATTGCTTGAACAATGATTATATTGTGTTTTTATTGTTTACTTAAATTCAAATTGCTTTAAGAAATACAGATTGGATTTATTTTTTCTAAGTTCAACAAACGATCTAAATTGTGGTGTTTGGCTTTAGTTGTTTTATAAAAACATTTTAATTATTTGTGTTAAATTATGTTTTCTTTTTTATTTGTTCCCCTTTAATATACATCTTGTTTTTTTTAAGGTACTTGAAAGCAACATTATGATTATCTTTTATGAGATGATGTCGACACAATCGTACTTTCGAATTATGGTATTAATATGCTATGACCATTCACAAGTATTGAAATTAGTTGAATGTTATAATTAATTCAATAGGTACTAGCATAAGTATTTGTTGTAATTTTAATTATTAGTCTAATTAGGCCTTTTTTGTTACACAAGAAAGATTTTTAATTTGACATGCCTGCTATGAGAGATTTATGTAAGAAATGTTAAAGATAAATTCAAAGAAAAGTAAAGATACATGAGATTGAAATATTGCAGAATGATTTTGAAGAAAATAAGTTGTTCTGGAAGTGGGTCATCATCATCATCATCATCATCAATTGTTTCCAGCTTATGGCCGCGTCAGCTTAGTAAAATACCTCCATCTTCTATCCTACCACTCTTCCTCCTTTAGTTGCTTCCATTCTTCTCCTCTCACTTAAACACTTTCTGTTATCTGCTCCTCCCGTCTCTTTCTTGGCCTCCCTTATGGTCTTTTTCCTACATAGTTTATTTCCAACATTTTCTTTGACATCCTCTCTTTTTTTATTCTCATTACTTGTCCATACCATCTGAGTCTTGCTTCCTCTGATATCTCATGTACTCCTATTCTTTCCCAGATAATTTCATTCCAAATCTTGTTTCTCCTCGTAACAGCTAACATGCTCCTCACAATTCATTCCAATGGCTTCTACTTTCCTAGTCTCTCTTACATTCAATGTCCATGTTTCTGCAGCACATGGGACAATGAGTATAAAGTACACCCTGTGCATCTGGAAGTGGATAAAGATAATGAAACAAGTAGTGCAAGAAAAGAATGTGGTGAGATGATCTGGAATGAAAACAGCATAAGAGAATGCTGGAGGGAGTATTGCGAACAATTGTATGGTGGTAATATAGAGAAAGTAGCATAAAATAGGGAAAATATTATGATGAGTGAAAGAATTAACAAGGCTGAGGTGTTAAAAGCTACGAAAATGATAAAAGAATGGCAAAGCTGCTTGTGTAAATGGGATCAGCAGTGAAATGCTAAAGTGTGGGGGCATAGAGCTAATTGGCAGATTGTGCGAGTTCAATGTGTATGCTAGGATTTTGGATTTTCCTAATGACTGGAAGAATGCTATCATTGTTACTTTGTGCAAAGGCATTAAGAATGAATGTAAGAGCTAAGGGCAATTAGTTAGTATACCAGAAAAAGTTTTTGTGAGATTTGTTTTTAGAGGGTGCACGGAAAAAAAAAGATTTGGGATGTGCAATGTGGTTTCATGCCAGATAGAGGTAGTATGGACCAGATATTGGCATTGCAGTAAGGAAGAAAGGTGTGCTTTCGTTGAGCTGCTGAATGGGAGTATGTTATGGATTGTTCT